>JAPFFP010043401.1:0-35938 GCA_026153255.1 Solanum medicagineum | reverse complement strand
AGCCCGCAAGTTCCAATCAACATGACGCTTAACATAACACGATAAAACGCGCTTGTTAAATGAAACCAAAATCAGGGAAGCAACCTTAGGGTGATTTTTATAACTCAAAACATGTTAAGAACATCAATTTATCTCTATAATACAACTTAAAAACCATAGAGAAATCACCAAAATAAGAGACAAGTATGCAGCAATTTTCTCAACACAAGCTGTCCAACAATTCCAGCAAGCATAACTAGTATCTATCTCTTGTTTTTCATGATAAAACTATACTAAATGCACAACAATAATTACTTACCTTTGTATTCAAGGTTTAGAGGCTCCTTAAGAACCCTAAAATAATTGTTTGGCTGCTTCACAAAGTTGAGAAAAGTGGAGAGGAATTTAGAGAGCAAATCTGATTTTTATGAGGTCATGTTGAGAAATGATCTTTGGGAGCTGCTTTGGCCCCTTTTTATAGTCTAATTTGGCCTACCTAATGAGGCATTATCAGCCTTATTTCACCAAGTAGGTGATGAAGCTCCTTTATCCTTTCATTTGGGCCTTTTGGGCTCCAAAGTGGTTGGACTTGGGCTGCCTATTTTCAACTTTCTTCTTCACTTGGGTTGGGCCTAAAGTATCCAAGAACTTGTGATGTCTTTGGCCCCTTTTAATATCCTACTTGGGCTGATCATGCAATCCATTTATGATGCTAAATCATGGGCCAAAGTTACACCCTTAACACAGACTTTATTCGTAATCGAACTTGAACAAATTCGACGTCGAGCCTCATCTCCGTTTAACTAGCAATTTTAAGCTAAGCAAGTAGGTGACTCACCTGCTAGCTTCTAAGTCCTACAAGAACCTCAATTCACTTACTTCATTTAAGGTCGTAATCTTCTTATTTCAACCCAAAACATGTATTTACTTGACCCTCTAAAGCGTTAAACGCACATATAGCCCATTAACGAAAGATTCAAGCACTTTTAAAAATTAGCGTCAACTTGTCCAAACCATGTCATGTTTCATTTGGATTGTGTAAATATTGTAAGATGTGGGGTATTATAGCATACCTAGGCACCTAAGTGCGGGTCTCCACCTTGGGTTGCCTCTTAAGAAGTTCCTGATTTCTTGTCGCAGTACGACATTTATAGCTTGAGTACACAAACTTTTTCAAGCTTTCGTGCTTATCTGTCAACTATTATAGAAGGATTGGGTGTGCTCCCTTCCCCACTAGTTATATCCACCTTGCATTGGTCATTATTCTTTGGGTATTACACTGTGGTGCTGGGTACGATGCCCTTCTGGAACTGGCAAAGTTGAGTTGATACTTGTCCAAACAGAAGGTCGAACCATTTCATCACGATAGAAAAGGATTCAATATTTTGGTTTATGTTGCCGATGTCGGACTTAATCCCTTTTAAAGTCTAATCCTATGCATCGACCTTTCCCATTAGTTGGATATCCATTCCTCAGCCCTAGAATTATTGCCACCTATATCATGACTATGAGGGGGCATGTATCGATCGCTTCTGTAGCCATCCTTGCAGTCTTTTTCTACACCTTTTTTCTATCATTTTTGCCTGTTGTGGTTACTTTCCTGGATGTTTCTAGACTAAGCTAGCTCTCACTCTGCCTCATTATCACCTCTATATTGGCATTACTTTGGGCAAGCATCTGTATGATCCCCTCATTTAACTTTTCTTACTTTGGGCTTATGTTATACATACTCGAACATTTTGTGGGAGGCTTATTCATGGGCCCCCAAACATGCTTCAATTTGGCTGCCATTTCCAGTTACTCAGCAATCTCTGCGAATAATTGATCTACAAACATGCCTTCCAAGATGGAGTGCTGCATTTCCTATAAGCGATTATGGGAAGACACGAATTCCCACAACATCTAAAGAAATATTCTATGTTCCCATCACACTCTTGAAGACAAATGTAACGTTCTGTAGATGGCTATGAAGATCCTCCGATGGCAGGCTCGCAAACAACCCATGGTGCTACAGCATCTGAAGCAACTCACTTGAAATAATGAACTTTTTGTCAGTTGGTAGTGGTGGAAATAAAATAGCTCCAATCACCTTCATAGCCATAGGATTCAATTGATATTGACTCCACTGATAAGCATTGGCATTGAAATTCGGTGGCTATGGAGAAATACCCTCAAGAAGAGATGGGTTTTCATTGTCAGCACTCTCATTCTCATTCTTGTTTAGAGTTGCATTTGCAGCATTGTTGACGTTATTTGGGTCATTCTTCTTAGTGATCTCTTGATCTTTGGGTCAAACGAAGTAAAAGATCTGCCTCGACTTCGCGTGTTGGGCATACACTACACTTGCATCCTGAAAAGAAACAAAAACGACCAAAAATGTAAAATGAGGGAAATAAGCTTTAATACCCCAAATCACATGAATTAAACAAGTCTAGTCATATTCCTTGACAATGGCGCCAAAATCTTAATGTTGCCCAAGTTACACCTCCTTTTTTAGGATAAAGCAGCCTTTGTCAAGGTATAAAACCTAACAAAGGCTAGGATCGAACCCAAGGTAATATTGTAGACTTCGAAGAATTAAATTGATGCAATTTGATGTATTAACCAACTTATCTCCCTGAAGGGAGGGGGGTTGTAATAACAACTAGAGAAAGTAACTCTAAACTAAAATAATTGTTTAAACAATATGAAGAGAAATTAGGGTATTTTGTTCCCCATGATTCCATGACTTATTATCACCGGATAACCTAATTCTTTTCTAGTGGGTAGCATGCATGATGGCGGGTTAAGTTCACCAAATACTTTGGCTTATACGAGAGGCGAATTTCACTAGGTGGTGTAGCCCATCTCTGCAGAGCCTAGTTCGGTTGATTAGATGAGAACATATCAATTAAATCCTGTTAGTTAATCTATTTTTCTATTCATTACTACCTTGGTCTAATCAAAAACACTAGGTGGGTTCTCATGTTGGCCACCACTAGAAAACATGCAAAACAATTAAAGTTAATTAACACATGCATGCACACTTTCCAAGAATTATGAATTATCCAGTTTTACTTTATTAGGTCTTCATGCTTTCCACAACCCTAGATATGTGTTTAGCTACTCATAATTTTAGATGCAAGACTTATTAATTTGAATAACATAATAGAGTACTGACATAATTGAATTAAGCACAAGTAAATCCAAGCTTCAATGAGAATCACAATATTGTAATTAGAAGATCAAATCAAAGTATACAAGTCCTCTTTCTCTGATCCTTAAGGTACAAGACTTTATTTACGACTAGTAAAATGATTCACGACCATCTGCATGTTTGTGAAACAAACTTCGAAATTATACCCCTCACTGGAATTGTCCACAAAACCACTTTCACAGCTCATAAAATGCTCTCTAGCCCATGAAGGGTCTCCTACATCCTCAAAATCAGTGACTTCTGCATATTCTTCCCAAAAACAATGCCAACTTGAAATCCTACAAACCAAACACAAAAGCACATAAAACCCACTAACATTGCATTAACAACACACAAAATTTCAAGTTTTAAGCATCAAAAGTATTGTATTATGATAGCACATCAGGGGGAGATGAGGTATTGAGATACCAATTTAGATTGTGAGTTCAAGATGTTGACGGTATTCGAGAAAGGATCATCTCAAAAGTAGATAACTCTAGATATTCTATCTATCATGGGTCTACAAAAATGTAATGTGTCTTGAGAGAGGTTTATTGATGGATTGGGATGAAGAGAGACATTGCAAATTTTGTTTTTAAGTGCCCAAATTGCCAACAAGTAAAAGTTGAGCACTCAAGGCCATGTTGAGTAGCCCAGAATTTTGAAACTCAATAATAGAAGTGGGAGACAATCAATATTGATTTTATGAAAGGCTCACTGAGATCTCGCAAACAACATTATTCGATCTGATTTTGGTAGGATGACTAAATCAACCCACTTCTTGGTGGTAAACACTACTAATATGGCAGAGGACTATGCTCGATTGTGTATCCAAGAGATTATCAGATTGAATGGAGTTCCTTTGTCCATCAGTCACGCACCAAGTCTGCACCTTGAAAGTGGCCAGCACCCATAACCGTTTCAGGTCCCAACAATAACTGGAAAATAAGAACTAAAACTCATGAAAGACTATGGAATCTCTAAAAAACTAATATGGAACAATTATTGTGACAGACCTATGATAACAACAACTAAAAATAAATGCTAAAACATGAATAAGGACTCCAAAGCCTCTGACTGGTAAGAGGCATCACCGATGGCTAAATGAAATATTGGTCCTCAACGGAGCATCGACCGAGGGCCTTGTCACCTGTATCTGTATTATAAAATGATGCAGATCCTAAGGATATCCGTATGTGGAATGTACAAACATGTAAAAAATCCAAAACTGGGAATTTAAGATAGGGTATTATACTCAAAAGTATCTTACACATGTCTCAAAAATAGGATAATAGAAGTAATAAATAAAGTGCTGCTGAAAGTAAGAACATAAGCTGAAACTCTGTATGGAAGAATTAGTTTACTTTAGCTTGGAGATTTTTGCTAATCGACAACCATCACTATAAGCTTCTTGATGATATAGTCTCTTGCCCATGCTGAGTGGATCCATCCCAAAACTAGGCCATCTCAGTGACAAATAAGGAGTTGTACTTTGGGTACAATCCTATTCTACGCCAGTTATATATTTTATGAGTTTAAGTTATTATTATTCTCACTCATATCGGTGCTCAATACTACACCAAAAATAACTTTTATAATGCTCATAACTTTAAGAGTAAGAGTTCTCAAAATGCCTTTTTAATCTTTTGGGACTCAGCCGGATTTTTGCTTTTCTTAAACTTTTGTCAAGTTGTCTCTTTTCTTTGATTGAAAGTTGTATCAAAGAAAAGTGTCTCAATACATAATCTTTACTACTCAACTATCTTGTAAATATAGGAACCTTAAGTACTTCTTAAACTCAACACAAAACTGTGGACATCATGGTTTTCATAAATATCTGGGGTTCTTAAAACCGTAACGTTAACCATGAGATCTTAACTTAATAACTTAATTTAGTAGTTAAATTAGTAAATACCATGGTTTTTATCAAGAAAAATACAAGAATAAGTATTCTAATGAAATTAACTGTTAATGGAGTAAACTTGATCTTAGGTAGAGACTGGTAGTTAAAAATACTAAATTAAATGTAGGATAACATTTGAAGGGCTTTACATACTTGGGAAATTAGTTTCTTGAAGAATTTGAAATGGATGCTTGAAAGACCTAGCTTTTGCGCTTTTGAAACTACGTTATGAGTTTGGAGAGTGTTTGAATGTTAATGATTTGAAGACGGGTCATAGTTTGGAGAGTGTTTGGATGTTAGCGACCAAAAATTAGATTTTTAGGACTTTTTTCATGAGTTAGAAGACGGGTCGTACTTTTATCCATGACCCATAATAGGTTTTGTAGATGCACTCTACATCTGACAATCTCTAGTAAAATGGATATAACTTTTGACTCTGAACTCCAAATGTGGTGAAATTGGTTACTTAGGAAAGCTAATTCAAAGACCTTTTATTTTTTAGGTCATAGGCCACCTAATTCTTTGTGTGATAAGATTTAGGGTCATTTGAAGTTGATCCTTGCATAATTCAAAGAGAAAAACTTAACTGGTAGGGAGGTTTTGAACGCAACTAAGCACTAGGGGTGTCTCATGACCCGAATTCACTTCCAACACACTTCCCACCTATATTAATGATACTTAAAATGTAAGTATAAGTAATACATTACTAGGTTAAATCTTATATATTTGCAACAACGAATTTCATGATCTTAAGAGTAGAATTGTGAGGTGTTACAATATCTCTTCCTTGGGATTATTCATCCTCGAATGAATGTGAAACTGGGGAATCTAAGCATGTTTTCTGCTCATAAACTAGTTTACCAATAGGAAGCTATCCATGTATCTTATTACTCATATTTAAGGATGCATCTCAACTCTATGATAGGAATAGGGAATATCACCTTCATGCTCGTCATTGGAAAGCACAAATAAGTGAGGATATCTAACTCTCATGTCTACTTCAGCTTTCCAAGTGGCTTCCTTTATGATTTGGTTCCTTCATAATACTTTAACTGAACCAATTTCCTAGGTCCTCAACTTCTAAACTTAATAATCTAGTATCAAAAATGAGATCTCTTCATATGGAAATTTGTCTTTGACTCTAATGTTCTCTATAGGCACAACCAGTGGGGGGACTCCCAAACACTTCTTAAGTATAACAATATGGAATACTGGATGAATAGTAGCTAATTTTAATGCTAATTCCAATTTGTATGCTACATTACCGATCCTCCTAATAATCTGGTATGGGCCAACATATTAAGGACTATGCTTTCCCTTTTTCCCAAATCTCATAACTCCCTTCAACGGCAAAACCTTTAGGTGCACCCAAACAACTACTTTAAATTACAAATGTCTCCTTTTAACATTAGTATAAGATTTTTTTGGCTTTGGGTTGTCTTTAGTCTCTCTTTAATAACTTCCACCTTCTCTATAGCCTGCTAGACTAAGCCAGGTCCTATCAATCCTGCCTCACAAACTTCAAAACCACCCAGTAGACAACCTACAACTCCTCTCATAAAGGGCCTCATATGGTGCCAATTGTATGCTAACATGGATACTGTTATTATAGGAAAATTAAATCAATTGTAAGTGATCATCCTAGTTACCATTAAAGACTGTAAGACATGTGCTCAATATATCCTAAAAAGGATGTATGGTCAACTCCACTTGCCCTTTTGTCTAGGGATGGAAGGTAGTACTAAGATTCACCTTACCAAGCCCTTTTTGAAAGGACTTCAAAAATTGTGCTATGATTTGGGTTGCTCTGTCTGAAATAATGGATATGGGAACCCTATCCAATCTAATGATCTCCTTAATGGGAAGTTTGGAATAGTCCACCGCTGTATTAGTTGTATTGACAGGTAGAAAGTGAGCTGACTTGGTCATTCATTCTACTATTACCCATATTGAATCATGTTGTCTATGAGATCGAGGTAAGCCTATGTAAAGTCCATGTTAGTCATCTTCCTTTTCCACTCTAGAATATTAATATTATGGGCCACACCACAAGGCTTTTAGTACTCCACCTTAACTTGCTGGCAATTCAGGCACCTAAGACACGAACTCTGCAATGTCCTTATTCATGCTACTCCACCAATAAACCTCTCGTAAATCGTTACACATTTTTGTTGCACCGGGGTGAATAGAGTATCTGGCGTTTTGAGCCTCAGCTAGAATCCTGTTTCTTAGGCCATCAACACTTGGTATACATATCCTGCCTTGGTATCTCAGGACTCTATCTCCACTTTTTGCAAACACTAATACCTTCTGCTTCTAAACATCTTATTTCAACTAAAAAAGGGTTAGACCCCAGTCTTGATTTTTGTTTACCTCTACCACTAAGGAATCTGATCTGCCCCATTTTGATAATTGCACCACCTTTGTCCAAATCTTTAATTTTTACTCCCATTCATGCTAGTTTGTGCACTTCCTTAGCTAATTTATCTTTCTGTCCTCAATGTGTGCAGTGCTCCCCATGGTCAACCTACTAAGAGCATTAGAAACTACATTACCTTTACCTGGGTGATAGAGGACTCTCATGTCATAGTCCTTTAACAGCTCCAACTATCTCCTTTGACTCAAGTTTGATTCCTTCTGGCTGAATACATACTACAAGCTCTTGTGGTTTGTAAATATATCGACATGCCCACCTTAAAGATAGTGGCTTCAGATTTTGAGAGCAAACACCATAGAAGCAAGCTTAAGATCATGAATTGGGTAGTTCTTCTCATGATTCTTGAGCTATCTGAAGGCATATGCTATCACTTTGCCTCTTTGCATTATTACGTACCCAAGGCCAACTCTAGAAGCATCATACTATACAGCAAATCTATCAGCTCCCTGAAGTAGGTTTAAGACTGGCACTGTAGTCGACCTAGTTTTTAACTCTTGGAAACTCTTCTCACAAACTTTAGACAATATGTACTTAACCTTCTTTTGTCTAAACTTAGTCAAGGTAGGTGAGATAAAAGAAAACCTCTCAACAAAATGCCTATAGTAACCTGTCAAACCAAAGAAATTCCTTATCTTTGTCAAAGTTGTGGGCGTTGGCCAATTATTTAGAACCTCAATCTTTTGACAATCAACTTGAATGCCCTCACCAGAAATAATATGACACAAAAATTCTACAAATGCTAACTAAAACTCACATTTGGAAAACTTGGCATACAACTGTTGGTCCTTAAGGGTCTGAAGGATAATGCTAAGATTGTTGGCATGCTTATCCGTATTAGGAGAGTAGATCAGGATATCATTTATGAACACAATGATGAACATATCCATGTACAACCTCAACATCCTTTTCCTATGATCCATGAAAGCTACTGGTGCATTTGTCGAATACATGACATGACCAAGAACTCATAATGACCTTCAGATATCACTTTCTCTAACTTTGAGATGATTGTACCTAGTGATGTCTCCTAAGTTACACATTCTTTTTAGAGGATAAAGCAGTTGCTATCAAGCCTAACGAAGGTGAGGGCTGAACTCACAGCGAATATGTAGACTCAAGAGAAATCATTAATCGCAATCCAAATAGCTAACCAACTTACTTCCCTAAGGGGGGGGTTGCAATAATCAATAAGGAATATAACTAAACTAACTAACACAAGATAGAAGTCAATATGGAGATAAACTAGGGTACTGTGTTCCCCATGGTTCCCCAACTCAATATCACCGGATTACCTGATTCATTTCTTGTGTATAGCATACAGGACGGTAAGTTATGAGAACACATAAATTTCAAGTTTCAAGCATCAAAAATGTTGTATTTTTACAGCACATCAACACCCTCATCATAAAATTATTGCTTGTCCTCAAAAGACGGATTCAATCTATATAGATAATACAGTAACATATAGACATGAACCCAATGGCATACATTACCTAAATCTCAAACTCAGACACCCACACCAACTTTTCAAAACATGATCAGATATCTATCTAGAAAACTAATACAAACTGGTGCATGTGACAACACAATTATGACAAGCAAGGTATTATCGACATTCATGAATCACTGAACAAGTCTAGTGCTAACAATGCAATGCAAATGCCCTCACATAAAGAAGTCTCATATCTGACACTTTATGATGTTTTCATTTATAACCTTGGGACTCTACAAAATCACCCACTCTCACAAAGGATATTCCTGCATTATTCTAATGTCATAGGCTTGCCCCTATACTCATGATTAAGACCTTCAACTAACTAGACTAGGATCGCTTTAGGACTTTCAAGGCTTATAAGGTAGGCTTTGGGGACTTGATATGATATTGTAAGAAAATAGTGTCTAAAGGCCTTCCTTGACATTGCGGTTTTCTACACTTTTGCCCTATTAACTCTGTTATTTTCACCTTATTCTCCCCTTTTCTTCTTTCAAGTTTTTCTGGGTGCTTTCTTTTCATTTTTTTTTTTAGATTTTTGCGATGCTTCTACACTCTATTTTGCTTTCTAGTACACTACTAAGGCATCCTTTAATTTTTCTTGCATTTAGTACATGATTTTTGCTTTTTTCCTAGATATCACTAATTCACATCCTTATTTTTGTGTTTCGCCCTTAAACTAGCCACCCCAACTTAGACTTTCGGCCGATGTTGAGGTGCACAATATCTGTCCTCAGAACCAGGGAAACTTTTGGTAGCCACCTTTAATATAGGTTTTTTGCCTCAGTGAAGATGCACAATGTTCAATGAAGGACCAGGGCCAATTTCAGGATTTTACAGCTAACAAGACTAGGTTAATCATGTGTATTCAAAGAATAGGTACGTGTTAGGCTAAAACATTAGGAACAACGAATTACATCATCGTTTTGGTTGGTCATTTTTAGGCTAAATGGACTATTAAGAACAATGTCCTAAGATCCTTTCTTAATCCAATTAATCAATAATCTAACTTACAGTAAAAGGGAAAGTTCTGAATTAGCACCAAACACATGAATCCAACAAATTAAGCTCATGATGTGCTATCAAAATACAACATATTTGATGCCTCAAAGTTGAGATTTTGCATGTTCTCAATGTGAATTCTGTGGTTTTATATGTTTTTGTGTTTGCTTTTACAGGAAAAACAGGATGGCACAATTTTAGAAAAAGTTGCAGGTTTTGCTAGTTTTTGAAGGTATACGAGACCCTTTACGAGTCATGGCCAGTCTACAAGTCATAGAGGCAGTCTCGTGGAGATTTCTAGTGTTGAAGAAAAACTGAAGTTCAGCCACATGAGACCCCTTTACGAACCGTAGAACTTTGTACGAGTCGTATTGGGAGGTTTTGTAGGGATTTCTAGTATTGGACCAAGTGATGCATATGTGGGCTACGTGAGGTCAATACAAGTCATAGATCAGACTAAGACTCGTGAAGATTTTTCATACCAGTGAATTCCAAGATTTATGAAGCTAAACGCAAAAGCCCAATTATGACTCATAAACCTTTTTACGAGTCATAATTACGAGCCGTAGCAGCTGCCGACCAACTTTTCTAATTTATTTAGAGACTTATTTGTAAATACTATAAATAGTAAATTTTAGGTCATTAAGTGTAGTCTTTGATAGTTTTTTGCATAGTTTTTACAGAGAGGATAGAGTAGTGAGTACGAAAATTAGAATGTTTTTAGGGTTTTAGTTTTTGAGACTAAATTTTGGAGAAGAGATTCACTTGTGGATTCAAGCTATCTTTGTTATTCTCAATACAAGTTGAGTTTTCTTGTTCTTTAATCTTTTTCTAGGTAAGTGATTAAACATGTATTGTCTATTCATTATTTTATTATTTGCCCAAAAGCATGAGTAGCTAAATCCACAACTTGGGTTTATGGGAACCATGAGAATCTAACTTGAAAAACCCCGATTATTTGCGATTCTTAGAATGGGTATTTGTATATATTAATCATTTCTCTTCATTTTGCATGTTTTCTAGTGGTAGACAATATTAGAACTCGCCTAGTGTTACCTTCCCAATCCAGGTGGTAATGAATAGGAAAAGAGAGTGATTAATGGGATTCGATGATGTGTCCTCGTCTAATCAACCGAACTAGACCAAGGGGTGCAGTCAATGGATAATAGTTAGTTTAGCACACTATAGAGATGGGCCAAATCCCATAGTAAAATTTGACCTTCACCTTTGACCAAAGGGTTGGAAGAACATAAATTACCGCCCTGCATGTGATATTCTAGTTGAGAATTGTGATATCCGGGGATGTTTAGTTAGTGAATCATGGGGAAGGAAATACCAGGTTGCTCTCCTTTATTGATTTTCCTTCATTTTACTTAGTTTAGTTTAATTTGTTATCAATAATTGCAATAGCCCCCCCCCTCCTTTTTTAGAATTGAGTTAGTTAATACTTGAATTAATTGTTGGTGAACCAATTTGGAAAGTCCCATATTCCTTGTGGGATTTGACCCTAACCGTGGTTACGTTTATTACGTTGTTGATCGCTTTGACCTTGACAGAGAGGCATATCTTGAGCGTGATCAAAGAAAAATAGCATCGTTGCTGGCTAATATGACGAGACTTTGCTTGGATTCACTAGTAATATGATTCAAGTGTTAATCTCTTAATTCCCTTGTAGTTTACTCTTGTTTTTGTTTATTTTGTTTAGTTTCTTTGCAGGGTATATAGATGTTGTATGCCCAGCACAAGGAGTCAAGGCATTCCCTTAGCTTCGATCAATTTAGAGATCCAAAGGGTTACAAGAATAATGACTCAAGTAATTGCTAATATCACGGTTAATGAAGCTATGAATCGGAATGTTGATAATAAGGATGACAATACACCACCATTGGATAATAGGCCACAACCCATGGACTTCAATGAGAATGCTTATAGATGGAACCAATACGGATTGAATCCTATGGCTATGGACGTAACTGGAGCTATAGTGTTGCCACCACTACCGGCCGATACTATGTTCATGATTTCAAGTAGGCTGCTTCAAATGCTTCAAAATTGTTAGTTGTTTGCTGGCCTACCATCCATGGATTTGGATAGCCATCTGTATAATGTAGCTTTCCTTTGCAAAAGTGTGATGTGGACACAAAATCTTTCCATGGATGTTGTGGGTTGCATGTTTGTCCATTACCTTTTAATTAGTAATGCAGCGATGTGGCCATATAAGCTCCCACAACGTTTGATTACCAATTAGGAGGATTTATAGAAGGCCTTTTTGGAAAGGTACTTCCCAAGGTTAAAGAAGCTCAAATTAAAAGATCAAATCAATAATTTTGAGCAACTTCCAGGTGATTGAATCAGTACTACGTGGGAGAGACTTACAAAATGTTTGAGAAGCATCTTAGACCACAAATTGTTGATCATGCCTTGGTAGAAATCTTTTAATGTTCCCTTAATGAAAATAGTCAAGCTTGTACCAATACTATAACCGGGGGTATGTTCTTAGATCAACCATTCGCAAGGATCTCTGAGAGAATGGAACAAGTGGACAAACCTAACCGTGCATGGGGACAGCGTGATAAAGCCTCCACAAGAAGCTCTTGTTAGTGTTGGGTTAGTGACAGCTAAGATTAATGAAGAAATTATGCTACAACTTGCTCAACTTTGAACTAGCATGGATGTGGTCATCAAACAAAATCAAGAAAGAGTGCTTGTCATTGTTCATCAACCTCCCCGAGCACCCATGTATTGAGAGCAATATTATGATGAGGATGCTTGCTTTTTGAGTGATGAAGTGGTGGGTTTTTGGAATAACCCTAAAGGGTCTAATACGGACTATTGGCATCAAGGTTCAGGAAATCAAGGTTAGACTTACAATAGAGAAGGTGCTTATAGAGATAAAAGAGGTTATTATAAGAGGAATAGGGTTCCAGAAGCCGAGTGGGGTAGAAGAGATGATTTTAGAAATGGTCTATATGTACCTCCACATAATTGTGATGCCAAGGCAAGCAATTCGAGGATTGATGAAATGTTTGAATAATTGATGAAAAAAGCGGAGGCACAATATGAGACTTTAAGGGGAACGAAATTGGATATTTCAAGTATAAACCAAAAGATAGAGTCTCATTTTGTGTCCATTAAGCAACTTAATCGACAATTCCGTCAAGTGTCCATTCAATTGAATCAACGCCAGAAAGGTACATTGCCAAGCAATGCAGTTCAGAATCCAAAGAATGAGGGGCACTGTATAGCAGTCACGACAAGTGGTGGTAAAAGTACCATTGATCCTCCAATGCCGATAGATGGGAATGACATGCATGAAGAGATTTTTGTTGACAAAGATGTGGTTGAAGATAGGGTTGTGTTGAAGAGAGGGTAAACGGTAGAGCCATAGTTGAGCCAAGGAAGTATAAGACCGTCCTAAGGCCTTCTCCTCCCTTTCCCCAAAGACTCAAAAGAAAGGAGGAGGATGGTAAGTTTAAACATTTTCTCTCTATGCTTAAGCAACTATCAATGAACATCCCTTTTATTGAAGCATTGAAGAAAATGCCCGATTATATGTAATGACCCAGATGCCGTATGACATCACTGAACCTTGAAGAAAACCCATTTCGGAAAAAATTTTGACTAACCATTGTCTCAAGAGAGACCACACGTCCAGAGTGAGGTCACATGGGTCGTGTGGCCTCCAGTTAGACCACACTTGGCATCAATTTTGAGTGTTGGCCTTGGTGTGGTGTTACATGCTGAGGCACACCTCACCGGCACCCTACACGAGCCTAGACAATTAACAGATCATGTGGAGGAGTCGTGGGTTGGACTAAGCTTGAAAACCCCATCATTGGGGCTAAGTAAGGTGCCACGCCAGTCACACGGGTCGTGTGACATAGGACGGCTCGTCTAGCCCTCCGTGAAGCCTTCGAAGTGAATTATTTTAAGCATGGGATCACATCTAGCAACACTTCGTGGAAAAATTTTTAAGTGTTGACCCACGGCTTGTCACATGGACCGTGTGACTTCACACAGCACGTGAAGCATCTTTGTGCCCAAAAGTTCTAAGTGTCAGTTCAAGGTCGTAGTTTCTCAAAATTTGTCTTAGTTTTGGTTCACGGGCACTCCACACGGTCTGTGGGGTGCCATACAACCTGTGTAACCTCAAGTGAGCTGACTCCGGCCAAAGATTCTATCCGATTCATTAATGGCATTTTCGTGAATTTGGTTATTTCTATTGGTCTTTTAGGGATTCCCATGCTATTTCATGGCCATCTAAAGACCTAAAACCTGCTTCAAACATTCAAAACTCACTCATCATATTTCAAACTCTCTCAAAACAACTCTCAAAAGAACTCTTGGGTATTTCAATATTCGGAGCTAGAGAACTCAATTCTTCTTCGAATTCTTTGGAGATTTCATCATTCTGGTAATGGTACGTGGGTTTTATCCTTGATTACCTTTCAATTACGGAGACCCAAACTAATTTCAAAAAATTTCATGCATTTCTAGCTCACTTTAATTTGGGGTTTTGAGTATTATGATTCCTAAAATTCTATTAATTCATGGGTAGTATTTATTTGATGATTTTAAGTTGATTTAAACTGTAAAATGATTATTTACATTGGGTTTATGGAATTTTAAGTATGCATGTCCTTTCTAATGCTTGTTTGTGCATGGATGATTATATTATGATTTTAAATATGGATTTAATTATGTTTTCACTTGAATCTTAATTACTCATGATTTCCTCTCATCATTCATGGCGTTTGCATTTATGACATTAGATTGATTTTGGAAATTATATTATAGGTTAAGCCCAATTATGTTTTGTGATATGATTTTGATATGATATTGGTTAAGGCAAGAATGTGATCACATATATGTCTATTGATTATGGCTCTTTGAACATTTTTGGTGCTTGCACCATTTTGTATATAAATGGGCTATTCCTATACATGAGTATTATAATTATGAAATTATGATTTCGGCATTTAAGCCTAAAGATGAATTATTATAAATGGTATTTGGCTTTTAAGTCCAATTGTACATTGAAATATTTTTGGCAAAACTTGTATCTCTTGAAAGCATGTATAATTATCCATATTATAAGTATTCTTGTTGGATGACGACTTAGCACTAATGGAAGGAGGGTTCTCTCTCTTTCCTCGAACTATGTACCTACCATAGGTTCCTTTTCGAAATGGGAGGCCCGTAAGGAAAGATGCCTCCGATATAGGGTTGCTCATACGAAGAGGAAATGATATGATATGATACGTTTATTGTGAAAATCCTTTCTGAAATGGGAGACCCATAAGGATGGTTGCTTCAAACGAAATGGAAGGCCCGTAAGATGAAGCATGGTTTACCCTTGGCAAGTAGACCACCTCTTTCCCAATGAGGGGAAATCATCGGGATTCCAAGTAGTAGCTCGCTTGGTCTTTCTTATGTCGGTTGGGGTCACATCCCTACTATATATATGAGCATCATTTGCATTTCATGCATCATGAATTTTACAGAATCTTGTTATGCTACCTTCCTTACTATACATATCTCGTTCCATATTATGTGCCCTTGTCATCTAACATCATATGCAGGTTTTTGGTAAGTTACATAAATTGCATCCCACATACTTAGTACATCCAAATGTACTAACGCGTACTCTTTCCTACATGATTTTACCATGTAGGGACCGAGAACTTTGATCACCCACCGTTTGTCGCTTAGCTCAGATTCCAACTTTACTTGTAGTGGTGAGTCCTATCATCAAAGAGCGACCCACCATCTTTCTACATATGACTCTTCCGTTCCTCGTTTGTACTTAAGGGTGAGCCGAGGAATGTCTTAGCCCCCGACCCATCTATATAGAGGCAATGTTGGACACCTTGTAGACCTCCTTACGTTTTATTCTATGTGTTTTGACTAAATTATATGCTATGTATTATGTATCTTTAGCTATCATTTTGTGAGCTGGCTATGAAACTTATGGTTTGGTTATATGTTGTGATGGAAAGATCCTTAGTCTCGAATTACCACCATAGAGTGAGTCCTACTTTCCTGTCCTGTAGAATAACATGTTTACTTTGTGTATGTTTCCGAAATAATGATGTGAGTCTTGGTATCTTGAGGCTTGTTTAGGGATTCTCGGATAACTATTTGTCGTGTCATATCTAGGCCCTGGGTCTGGGTTGTGACAAAGATGGTATCAGATCCCTTGGTTTGTAATTGATTATCAGAGTCCAACATGCCAGGTCAAGTAGAGTTCTATTTAATGGCGTGAAGTGTACCATACCTATAGGTGGGAGGCTACGACAACGTTATATGAATTATCTCACTTATTTATGTCTTTATGTTGTGCTGTGAATAGTTTGTTTAGTTCTTGACCTTTATGGTATCCTTGCTCTATTTCAGAAGATGCCACGTGGTAGACTTGCCAGACCAGCTCCGGCTAATGAGGGTCAAGCACCTCAAGGGCCTATGGATAAGTCTATCTCTAATGGTGAGTTTCATACGACCTTTGTCATGCTTGCCCAAGTGTTGATTACTCAGACCAGCCAGGCTAACCTTATTCAGGATCCCACTCCACCTTCTAGAGTGCGGGATTTCACCCAGATGAATCCTTTGTAGTTATTTGGGTCTAAGGCTGATGAGGATGCTCAGGAGTTCATTGATGAGCTCACTAAGGTGTTGAATGTCATGGGTGTCACTTCGGAGGAAAAAGTTGAACTCACTCCTTATTAGTTGAAGGATGTAGCCTAGGTGTGGTACACTCAGTGATCTATGGAGAGAGTATGTGGCGATGTTGTTAATTGGAAGGAGTTTAAGTCCGCCTTCTTAGATCGATTCTTCCCATTTGAGCTTAGGGAAGCAAAATGTATGCCCCGACACTTGTGGCTGATCCTCATGCAAGAATGCACATATTCATTTCCATTATGTCTAACTTGCTTGTACAAGAATGTTGTATGACCATGCTTAATCGGGATATGGACATCCTTAGACTTATGGTTTATGCCTAGCAAATCGAAGGAGAGAGACTCAAGGGGAGGAGAATGCATAATCCTAAGAGGCCTATTTTAATGGTGGGTTCTCAGGCTCTCAGCGTGGTGGTTTTGGTCACTTCTACCAGGGCCAAGGTTTGGGTGCTTTGGTTGCTAATGCTAGGGTGCCTCCTCCTAGGGCACTGGTTGGTGGTGGTCAGGGGTATCCTCTGTGTCATAAGTATGGGAAGTACCACACGGGTGACAGTTGGAGGATCTCAGGTGCTTCTTTTGGGTGCAGTGATATGAATCTCTAGGTAGCTGATTGTCCCAAGAAACCTCTAAAAGGTCAAGACCGAGTAGCTCGGGTTAATCAAGGCTAGTTTAGAGCTCCTTAGGGTGTTTTTCTGAGGAACAACAGGTTTTATGCTCTTGATGCACGTCAGGAAGTTGAGGAGGCTCCGAATGTCATGACTGGTATGTTAGAAGCCTATCATTTTGATATTAATGCAGCTTGATCCAGGTGCAAACTTGTCTTTTGTGACTCCTCTATTGGCTATTAAGTTTGGTTTGAGTCCTAAAATTTTGAGGGACCCTTACTCTGTTTATACTCATGTGGGTGAATCTATTGTTACACATAAGATTTATCATGGTTGTCCTATTTCTGCATTGCATAAGATTTTTCTGTGTGATCATATGGAACTTGAAATCTATGATTTTGATGTAATTATTGGAATAGATTGGTTGCATGAATCATATGCCTCTATAGATTTTACAACCCAGAAGGTCATGTTTTAACCTCCTGGTGAGCCCATTCTTCAATGGAAGGGTAGTGAATCCGCTATTAAGGGTCGATTTATTTCCTACCTCAAATCTCGAAATATGATCACCAATGGATGCATATATCACATTGTGAAGTTCGAATTACCTACTTTTGAGTCGGTTCCGATGGTGAATGAGTTTCATGACGTGTTCCCCAAAGACTTGCCCGTTATTCCTCCGGAAAGGGAAGTAGACTTTGGCATAGATCTTCTATCAGATACTCAACCTATCCTTATTCCCCCGAATTGTATGGCACCTGCTGAGTTGAAAGAGTTAAAGGATCAGTCGAAAGATCTGTTAGACAAGGGTTTCATCAGACCAAGTATATCTCCATGGGGTGCTCCAATGTTATTTGTAAGGATGAAAGATGGATCTCTTCGAATAAGTATTGATTATAGGCAATTAAATAAGGTGACAATTAGAAATAAGTATCTGTTGCCTAGAATCAATGACTTATTTGACCAACTTCAAGGGGCTACACCACTTTTCGAAAATTGATCTCCATTCCAAGTATCATCAGTTAAAGGTTAGAGAATTTGAGATTCCCAAGACGGCCTTTCGGGCAAATTATGGGCACTTTGAGTTTGTGGTGATGTCGTTCAGCCTAACAAACGCTCTAGCTGTGTTTATAGGCCTTATGAATTGGGTGTTCAAGCCATTCCTTGATAGTTTTATGGTTGTCTTCATTGGTGATATTCTCATTTACTCCTGGAGTGAGCAAGAGCAAATGGATCATTTGAGATTAGTTTTGCAAACCTTTAGAGAGAAGATGTTGTATGCCAAATTTAGCAAATGTTAGTTTTGGTTGGGTGAAGTTGCTTATTTGGATCATGTGGTGTCTGATGATGGTATAAAGGTGGACCCGAAGAAGACCGAGGCGGTAAAGAATTGGCCTAGACCATTGACTCCTTCGTACATTCGAAGCTTACTTAGACTAGCAAGTTATTATAGAAGGTTCCTTGAGGGGTTCTCGTCCATCGCATCTCCATTAACTAAATTGACTCAAAAGAAGTCTAAGTTTATATGGTCGAACGAGTGTGAGAGGAGTTTCCAAACTATGAAGGACCGACTTACATCGGCTTCAGTTTTAACTCTACAAAATGGCATGGATGGGTTCGTGACATATTGTGATGCCTCTCGAATTGGGTTAGGTTTTGTACTTATGCAACATAGTAAGGTGATAGCTTATACATCAAGGTAATTGAAGGTACATGAACTCAATTACCCGACCCATGACCTTGTGTTAGCGGTGGTGGTCTTTACTTTGAAAATTTGGAGACATCATTTGTGTGGGGTGCATGTTGATGTTTTCACCGATCACAAGAGCTTACAATATGTGTTCACTCAAAGAGACCTTAACTTGAGACAAAGTAGATGGTTGAAACTCCTAAAGGATTATGACATGAGTGTTCTATATCACCCCAGCAAGGCAAATGTGGTAGCGATGCTCTTAGTAGGCTTTCTATGGGAAGCATGGCTCACGTTGAGGAGGGGAAGAAGGAGTTGGCAAGAGATGTCCACTGTTTGGCTGCATTGTGTGTTGAAGTGGCCGATTCCAATGATAGGGTGTACATATTCTAGATAGGTCTGAATCCTCAGTGATTGTTAATGTGAAAGCTAAGATAGATTTAGATCCATCCTTGGTTCATTTGAAGAAATCGATTGCCGAAAAGAATATTGAGTTTTTCTCCCGGGGGGAAGATGGTGTACTTCCGTATCAAGACTTGTTATGCATTCAAGATCTAGATGACCTTAAGGAGGTGACCATGAGCAAAGCCCACAATTCTCATTATTCTATTCACTCAGGGTCTACTAAGATGTATCGGGATTTGACAGAGGTGTATTAGTGATAGTATAAAGAGGGACATAGTCAAGTTTGTATTGGAATGCCCAAATTATCGATACGTGAAGGTGGAGCACCAGATACCCGTTGTATTGGCTCAAGACATCGAGATCCCTACTTGGAGGTGGGAAGATATAAATATGGACTTTGTGCTTGGGTGAGCTTGGACTCGGAAACAAATTGACTTTATTTGGGTTATCGTGGATCAAATGACCAAGTCGGCGCATTTTCTACTGGTTAAGACTACTTTTGGTGGCGAAGATTATGCAAAGTTGTACGAACATCCGGGAATTGTTATGATTTAATGGTATTCCTAGGTCTATCATATCAAATTGGGATACTCAATTTACTTCGCACTTTTGGAGGTTATTTCAAAAGGGACTGGCTACTAAGGTCAACTTGAGCACAACCTTTCATTCCCAAACCGATGGGAAGCCGAGAGGACAATTCAAACCTTGAAGGATATGTTGAGGGCTTTTGTGTTGGTGTTCAAGGGTAATTGGGATGACAATCTTTCGCTCATCGAGTTTGCTTATAACAATAGCTTTCATGCTAGCATTGGTATAGCCCCATTTGAGGCCTTGTATGGTGAAAGGTTTAGGTCTCCGATGGGTGGTTTGAGTTGGGGGAGGTGGCTTTGATTGGCCCAGACATGGTGATGGAGGCTATAGAGAAAATGAAGTTGATTAGAGAGAGGTTGAAACTAGCACAAAGTGGCAAAAAGTACTATTCGAATACTAGAAAGAGGGATCTTGAATTCCAAGTTGGGGATTGGGTATTTGTGAAAGTCTCACCTATGAAGAGAGTGATGCGTTTTGGCAATAAGCTAAGTCCCCAGTATGTGGGCCCTTATGAAGTTATTGAGCGGATTAGGAATGTGGCGTATAGGGTGGAGTTACCCTCGAATTTGAGTTCTATTCAACCAGTCTTCCATGTATCTATGTTGAGAAAGATGGTTGGTGGTCCTAGCACTATTGTACCTTTGGAGGGTATTGAGGTGGAAAAGAACTTGTCCTATGAGGATGTTCTAGTGGAGATTTTTGATAGACAAGTGAAATGACTTCATAACAAGGATGTGGCTTTGGTAAAGGTGCTTAAGAGGAACCAACATGTGGAGAGTGCCACATGGGAGGCGAAATTGGACATGATGAAGCGATATCCCAATCTATTACAATCTACTCATGCTTAATTAGGTTCTTCCTTTCCTTATTGGTCCCAATTCTTTCATTCTTGGATCTCATGGCATGGCTTGCTTCCGTTTGTATTAAAATATTTTTTAAATGTTTTGAATGATTTCATTATGTTCCGACACAAGTTTAAATGACTTTATCATTTATAAATGTGTACTATGTATGATGTCTTATGTTTGGAGGTTTCATGTTCTTATTCAAGCCTTGTATTAGCACATTTCGGGATGAATGTTCCTAAGGGCGAGATGATGTAATGACCCGAATATCGTAAGACGTTGTTGGACCTTGAGGAAACTCATTTCGAACAAAATTTAGACCAAGTGTTCTCTGAAAAGAGGCCACATGGCCAGTGTGAGATCACATGAGCCGCATGGCCTCCAGTGAGACCATACTTTTGCCTGAATTTTGAGTATTGGCCTTGGTGTGATGTTACAAGCTAAACCACACCTCAACGGCACCCCAAACGAGCCATGAGATACTCCACAGATCATGTGGAAGAGTCGTGGGGTGGCCTAAGCTTGAAAACCCTATCATTGGGGCTAAGTGAGGTGGCAAGGCTAGTCACACGGGTCATGTGACATGGGACGGCTCGTGTGGCCCTCTATGAAGCCTTTAGACTGAAAACTATTTTAAGTATGGGATCACATCTAGCAACTTTTCAAGGAAAGATTTCTAAGTGTTGGCTCAAAGCTTGTCACAAGGATTGTGTGACTTCACACGACCCATGAAGCCGTCCATGTGGGTGTGTGTGTGCCCAAAAACTCTAAGTGTTGGTTCAAGGTCACAATTTCCATAAATTCGTCTAAGTGTTGGTTCACGGGCACTCCACATGGACCGTACAGTGCCACACGACCCGTGTAACCTCAAGTGTGGTGACTCCGGCCAAAAATTCTATCCGATTCATTAATGGTATTTTCGTGAATTTGATTATTTGTATTGGTATTTTGGGAATTCCTATGCTATTTCATGTTCATCTAAAGACCTAATACCTATTTCAAACATTTAAAGCTCACTCCTCATATTTTAAACTCTCTCAAAACAACTCTCGAAAGAACTCTTGGAGATCTCAACATTTGGAGCTAGGGAACTCAATTCTTCTTCAAATTCTTTGGGGATTTCATTATCTTTGTAAAGATATGTGGGTTTGATGCTTGATTACCTTTCCATCGAGGAGACCTAAACTAATTTCAAACAATTTCATGAATTTCAAGCTCACTTTAATTTGGGGTTTTAAGTATTGTGATTCCTAAAATTCTATTAATGCATGGGTAGTGTTTGTTTGATCATTTTAAGTTGATTTAAATTATAAAATGATGATTTACTTTGGGTTTATGGAATTTTAAGTACGCATGTCCCTTTTTAAGACTTGTTTGTGCTAGGTGATTATATTATGATTTTAAATGTGGATTTAATTATGTTCGCACTTGAATTTCATATTATATTGTTGAATTTACATTAAATATTAATTACACATACTTTCCTCTTATCATCCATGGCATTTTCATTCATGACATTGGATTATTTTGGGAAATTATGTTATAGGTTAAGCCCAATTATGTTTTATGATATGAGTTTGATAAGATATTGGTTAAGGCAAGAATATTTTGTCTATTGATTATGGCTCTTTGAGCATTTTGGGTGCTTGCACCATTTTGTATATGAATGCGCTATTCCTATGCATGGGTAGTCTGACTCTGAAATTATGGTTTTGGCATTTGAGGGTAAGCATGAATTATTGTGAATGGTATTTGGCTTTCTAGTCCAATTGTGCATTAAAATATTTTTGGCAAAACTTGTATCTCTTGAAAGCATGTATAATTACATGTATTATAATTATTCTTATGGGATGAAGACTTAGCTCTGATGGAAGGAGGGTTCTCTCTCTTTCATGAACTATGTGCCTGGCATAGGTTCCTTTCCGAAATAGGAAGCCCATAAGGAATGATGACTCCGAAATAGGGTTGCCCATAATGAGAAGAAATTATATGATATGATATGTTTATTATGAAAATCCTATCCAAAATGGGAGACCTGTAAGTAAGGTTGCTTCATACGAAATGGGAGGCCCGTAAGGTGAAGCATGGTTTAGGCTTGGCAAGTAGACCACCTTTTTGCCGATGAGGGAAAATCATTGGGATTCAATTTGTAGCTCGCTTTGTCTTACTTATGCCGGTTGAGGTCACATCATTTGTATTTCATGTATCATGAATTTCATAGCATCTTCTTATACTATATTTCTTTCTATACATATCTCATTCCATATTATGTGCCCTTGTCATCTAACATCATAAGCAGATTTTCTGTAAGTTACATGCATTGCGTCTCGCATACTTAGTACATTAAACCATACTAACAAATACTCTTACCTACATGATTTCACCATGTAGGGACCGAGGACTTTGATCATCCATCGTTCGATGCTTAGCTCTGATTCCAAGTTTACTTGTAGTGGTGATTCCTATCATCCTAGGGCGATCCACTATCTTTCTACCTATGACTCTTCGTTTCTTCTTTTGTACTTGATGGTGAGCCCGGGGAATGTCTTGGCCCATGACCCATCTATATAGAGGCAATGTCGGACACCTTGTAGACCTCCTTATGTTTTATGCTATGTGTTATGACTAAAGTCGATGATATGTATTGTCTATCTTTAGTTATTGTTATGTGAGTTGGCTATGAAACTTATGGTTTGGTTATATGTTGTGATGGAAAGATCCTAAGTCCCGAATTACCCCAATAGAGTGCGTCCTGCTTTCCCGCCCCGTAGAATAATGTGTTTACTTTGTGTACGCTTCCGAACCTATAATATGATTCTTGGTATCTTGAAGCTTGTTTGGGGAGTTTCAGGTTCTCATTCACCATGTCATATCTAGTGCCTAGGTCCGAGTTATGACATTATGCTAAGCACATGAAAGATTTGGTGATCAAGAAGTGCACAGTAAGCCAAGAGCTTTCGCAAGAGCTCCAACATTGTAGTGTCGTTACCACTAAGTCCCTAGTTCAGAAAAGGGAAAATCCCAGTGCATTTACCATCCCTTATACTATTTGTGATGTAGAGTTAGCAAGAGCTTTGTGCGATTTAGGTGCTAGTATAAATTTGATGTCTGTTGTGGTTTTAAAAAAGATTGATTTGGGTACTCTTACCTCTACTACGATACAGTTGCTAATGGCAGATAAAACAGTCTAGAAACCTATGGGTATACTTTATGATGTGTTGGTAAAAGTTAAAAGATTCATATTTACTGCACATTTTGTTATTCTTGATTGTGAGGTTGATTTTGAAGTTCCAATTATTTTGCGAAGGCCTTTCTTAGCTACTGGTCACACCTTGGTTGTCACGGAGAAGGGTGCTCACATTCAGGTTTTATAAAGATGGGATCAGGTTCAATCTGTGTCAACAAGCAAGGAAACATAGTGATATGAGGGTGGTTTCAGTTATCGAGACAGTTGATGATGATGAGCCAGAGGTACCTCTTGAGCTACGATTGGGTGTTGAAAGTTTGGAGGCTATATTGATGAACTTCGACAGTGATGGTATCCCAAATTATGAAGAGACGGTAAATGCTCTAGGGGTGTTGTTCAACCCGAGATGCCAAACTAAGTTAGAGCTAGACTTGTAGAATCGGGAGACCTACAAAAAAAGCCCTCTATAGATGTCCCACCGGTGTTATATTGAAGGCACTGCCATCATATTTGAAATATGCATTCTTGGGAGTGAACAATACTTTGACAGTCATTATAGCTACAGATTTTGATAAGCAAGCAGATGCCCTTGTAACAGTGCTAAAACAATTTAAAAAGGCCATTGGATGGACTATTGCAGATATTACTGTCATCCTCCTAGGCTATGTACACACAAGATTCAGCTAGTCAAGGACTACAAGCCAAGCATTGAACATCAAAGCTTCCTGAATTCTCCTATGCAGAAGTAGTTTGCAAATAGATCATTAAATGGTTAGATGCAAGAGTAATATACCCAATCGCCAATAGTGAATGGGTGAGCTCGATACAGTGTGTTCCAAAGAAAGGAGGTATCACAGTGGTACCTATTGCTAACAATGAATTTATTTCTTGAGGCCAGTCAGAGGATAGAGAGTGTGTATGGATTACAGAAAGTTCAATACCACATTAGAAAAGGATCACTTTCCTATGCCATTCATGGATCATATGCTTCACAGATTAGCTGGAAAGGGTCGGTACTATTTTCTTGATGGATATTCAAGCTATAATCAAATCATCATTGCTCTAGAGAATCAAGAGAAAACTGCATTCACATGTCCATATGGCACTTTTGCATTCAAAAGGATGCCATTTGGGTTGTGTAATGCTCCAGCAACATTTCAGAGATGCATGATGTCAATCTGTTCAAACATGGTGGAAACCCCTATTGAAGTCTTCATGGACGACTTTAGTGTTGTTGGAAACTCATTTGAAGAGTGCTTGAAGCACTTGCATGATGTGTTGCAACAATGTGAATAAAGTCGTTCGGTGTTAAATTGGGAAAAGTGTCAATTCATGGTGAAAGTGGTATTGTGTTTAGCTACCGAATAACAGGTAAGGGCATCGAGGTAGACAAAGCTAAAGTGGATGTAATTGAGAAAATTCCAACACACATCTCAGTTAAAGGTGTGAGGAGTTTTTTAGGGCATGCAGGTTTTTATCAGAGTTTTATAATTTTTATTTTAAAATCTCACACTGAATGTGCAAACTGTTAGAGAACGATGTTAAGTTTGTGTTTGATGATGCATGTCTAAAGGCCTTTGAAGAACTGAAGAAGTAATTGACTTCAGCACTAATCATTGTGGCATCGTATTGGTCCAAACCCTTTGAAGTTATGTGTGACAAAAGTGGGGTTGATCTAGGTATGGTGTTGGGGTAACATTAGGAGAAGAGATTACATCCCACATACTATGCTAGTAAAGCCCTGAATACAATACAGAAGAATTACGCTATCATAGACCAAGAGTTTCTAACTATGGTGTTTGCTTTTGAAAAATTCAAGTCATATTTGTTAGGGACCAAAGTGATAGTGTTGTATCTGATCTCCAAGAAGGATGCAAAACCGAGGTTAATATGATGGGTGCTCCTCTTGCAAGAGTTTAACTTTGATGTTACACATAGAGAATCAGGTTACGGATCACCTCTGTAGATTGGAAGATGACGCAATGATGAAATTTGATGATGGATTAGAGATAAATGACTCTTTCCCTGATGAGAGAGTCTTGGCAGCATCTCATAATCTAGTACCTTTATTTGCAAATTATGCCAACTACTTGGTAAGTGATATTGTACCACCCGACCTAAACACACATCAACATCGTAAGTTGGTGCATGATGTGAAAAAAAGTTCTTTTGGGATGACCCATACCTGTTCCCCATATGCGCTGACGGAATTATTCGTAGATATGTCCCTGAGAGATGATAAGCATCCTTGAAGCATGTCACTCATCATTGGTGGGTGGACATCATGGCGGGACTCACACGGCCTACAAAATTTTGTAATGTCTATATTGTTGACCTATCATCCACTAATATGCTCATGACTATGCCAAATAATGTTACAAATGCCAAAGAGAAAGTGGAGTTTCCTATAAACAGGAACTTCCTATCAACCCTATTTTGGTGATAGAGTTACTTGATGTATGGGGGATCGACTTCATGGGGCCAAATGTTAGTTTTCATGGGAATAGGTACATCCTAGTTGCTATGGATTATGTATCAAAAAAGGTTGAAGTTATCGCTCTATCCAACAATGATATAAAGAGTGTCTAATCATTCTTGAAAAAGAACATCTTGTCCAGGTTCTGTTCCCCTTGGGCCATCCTTAGTGATGGTGGTTCTCATTTTTGCAATCGGCTTTTTAAAAGACCTTTTGGAGAGGTACGTGTAAAGCATAGAGTAGAAACACCGTACCATCCTCAAACAAGTGGGAAAATGGAGATGTCTAATAGGCTAACCAAATAGAATTTATCCGAAAAGGTGAATGTGAAATCAGATAGATTGGTCAAGAAATCTTGATGATGCACTATGGGCTTACCAGACTGCATTCAAGACTCATATTGTCAAGGTCCCCTACCAACTTGTCTTTGGGAAAGCATGTCACTAACCAATGGTGGTTGAACACGAATCAATGTGGGCATCAAATAAGTTGAATCTTGATTGGCATGATTCTGTACAACGTAGGTTAAATCAACTTAATAAGCTTGATAAATTTCATCTGAAAGCATATGAGAGTTCGGCATTGTACAGACAAAGGATGATATTTCAACATAATTGTTGTATAGAAAACCGTCAACTTACACTAGGGGACTTGGTGCTGCTTCACAATTTCAGATTGAGGTTGTTCTCTAGGAAGCTTAAATGTAGATGTATGGGGCCCTTCTGAATAGCACATGTCTTTAATCATGGAGCCATTGAGTTGGAGAGGCGAGATAGAGGAACGTTCAGAGTGAATGGTCAAAGGGTCAGACTATATTTTGAGAATGTGGAAGAAATCAAGACAGTTGAAGAATGGGATCTTGAGGAAATCTGAGTACTCAAGATGTCTAAGTCATGCCACGACTATAAACCAGGCACTGCTTCGGAGGCAACCCAAGGTGGAGAGGCACGTGTTTTTTTTTACCCCGTATATTTACTTTGATTTTGATGTTGTACATTGAGGACAATGTACAGTTTTTTTCAATGGGGTATGGGCAGTTATGGAACTTGGTGATGTCTGAGTAGCCTATGGTCCATAACTACCCCAAATTTTGATCCTGAGGTTTTCTTTTCTGTGTTCTTTTTCCTTGTGGATATTTAATCTTTGTTGAACTGACATGTTTAGGATATTTTGGATAATATTTGTACCATTTGGTACTTGAACTTATGGCATGTACCATGTTTTAATGATTATTTTGAAATATTTTGAAAATTGGTGCCCACTAACATTTGTGATTGGAAGTGACTTTTGCAAACATTGCATATTTGAATGTTTGGCAATATTTGTCTCCATGAGTGAGGGTAATTGAGTTATGAAGCATGACCTATGAGTTTCTTTTGATAATGTATGCAATGTTATGTGTGAGTGAGCTTATTTTACCAGATTCATGCATATTTTGTGCTAATTCAGAACTTGTGTTATCACTCTAAATTGGATTGTATATTAAACGAATTAGGAGGTGATCCTAGGCCTTTGTTCTTTAAACTAGCCCGTCCTAATGAGTTTCCCGGTATCCCTCCCGAAATGGAAATAGACTTCGGTATAAACCTCCTTCCCGATGCAAAACCCATTTCTATTCCCCCTTACCGTATAGACCCAACGGATTTGAAGGAGTTGAAGGATTAATTGAGCGATTTGTTGAAAAAGGGTTTCATAAGGCCTAGCAAGTGACTATGAGGCGCAATGGTGTTACTTGAAAAGAAAATGGATGATTCCCTTAGAATGTGCATTGGTTACCGAAAACTTAATAGTGTCACCATAAAGAACAAATACCCTCTACCAAAGATTGATGACCTTTTTTATCAACTTCAAGGGGCTAGTCACTTTTCTAAGATTGATTTTCGGTCCGGGTACCACCAAGTGAAAGTGAGGAAGTGTAACATTCCCAAGATGGCTTTTTGGACTAGATATGTACACTTTTAGTTTGTGGGAATGTCCTTTGGGTTGATTAATGCACCAGCAATATTTACAGATCTCATGAATAGGGTCTTTAAACCCTACCTTGATATGTTTTTTGTGGTCTTTATTGATGATATCTTGATTTATTCCCATAATATGGAAGAGCATGTGAATCATTTGAGGGTAGTGTTGCGAATCTTGAGGGATGAGAACTTGTTTGCTAAATATGAGAAGTGTTAATTTTTGTTGAAAGAGGTTGCTATTCTAGGGCATGTAGTGTCGAGTGATGACACTAAAGTGGATCCTAAGAAGACGGACGTAATAAGGAATTGTCCTAGACCCTTGACTCTGACGGATATTAGGAGTTTCTTGGATTTAGCGAGCTACTACCAGAGGTTTTTAAATGGTTTCTCTTCTATTACTTCCCCCTATGACTAAGTTGACACAAAATAAGGCAAAATTTGTGTAGATTGATGAATGTGAAAAGAGTTTTCAAACCTTGAAAGACAAGCTTATCTATGCTCCTATTTTGGCCTTATTTGAAGGTCTCTGAAAACAGAGGGGCGATGTGGCACTCAGAAGTGCTCCCTTCTGGTAGTGCCTGACTGGTATGCCAGTGACATGGCAGATTAGCAGCTATATATATATGATTTTCTTTCCACTAAGTCATAAACATTTATATACTAACTTTACGTGTTATTTTTGAGCTCAATTTTCATCTGATATGAGTGATTCAAAAGCATATGTGACACAAAGTTTTGTGAGGAAAGCTATGTTGGTGTGGGAATTTGATTTCAGAACATATTTTTGAGGCAAAATCTATATTTTTGGTGAGTATATATCAAAAATGAGTGGAAAAAAATGATATCTCAGTCATTTCTCAACGGAATTGAGTGAAATTTATGAAATTGTTCTATTTATTGAGAGGAACATAGTGGTATTCTTGGATTTTGTTAATTTGGATGTATTTTTATGGAATTTGACTGAGCTGTTATGTAAGAAACATTTTCTAATAATGAATATAACTTCATTTTTGAGTCGTTTCACTATCTTCTGGGATTTATTTTGGGCTCAAGTTCAGACTACAGATTTGGGGTGATGTAGGGATCATTTTATGGGGATTAGTTCAGCATTTCAAGCGTGGGCCTCAATTTTCTCAATTTTAGTTGTAATTGATGCAATTTCACCCATTTCCTGAGATTTTACAGTCAAATCAATCGTAATGATCTTGTGACTTATGTTTTGACAGCTGAGAAGCATTGGAGATAACAAAAAAGGAAAAAAGCCTAGGTGGATTTGATACAGGACACGAGGAATTGCTTATCAAGTAGATTAGTCTTTCTCTAAACCTTAGACTGAGTCGAAATGCATGCTTATTTGAACTGGAATGTGTAGAAATGTATTGTTTATGGATTGAGTTATGGAGTATATTTTGTATATGGTTGTATGTCATCTATGTTTTCTATATGTACTATGTTATAGGACGATAGTTGTTGTATTGAGGAATGTGTTGGTTGTAATTCCTATACTATTTGAGTTCTTGCACTATTTAGCTATGAGAAATCCCTGAAAAGAGGTTGGATGGGCTGACAATATTTAACAGGTATGTACATTGAGACTGACTCTTGCTTGTATGTGTGTGTCCTAAGATTACTGATATATACTTGCTTATAAGGCTATCAAGTGATTATATGCTACCTTGTGCCCTGTTTCTAGCATCTATATTTGTTCTCAGTACTTTTGATGACCTAGATTATAGTAGATTTACCTAATTAAATATGATTTTTTCCTACCTTGTGACTTATATGATCTTATATACTATTGTTATCTATTATGTACTTCTGTTATAGGTTAGTGACCGGAGAAACACACCTTGTTTTGGCATCATTTATAACTATAGTTCTAAAGAAGCCTTGTGACTTGTGATATGGCATAAGCTGCTACTGAGCAACTGGCAGGTTAGAGATGGGAGTGTGACCCTATTATCGAGGTGTCATTTATATCCTATGGGCTTCTTAGGCTATTTTTGATGAGGCTCTAGCTATATGGGTTAGTCCTGGGGACTGGCGCCCTGTGTGATAAGGGCACATTATCAATGGTTTGGCATATAATTGCCTTAGGCAGTATCCTTGATAGCAGTTGGGTTGTGATATGATTCTGGGTAGGTGACATCCTTCTGATTGTCTAGCCTCTTGGGCCTTAGCTTAGGTTACACCAGCGCTCCATATGACTTTCTTTACGGAGAGAAAGGGCTTGATAAGGGCCGAATATGGGTTATTGCCATCGGACAAACATGTGTCTTGACTTGACTCGTATCTGTATGAGTCTGCGTAGCCTGAGGCTACTGAGATATGGTTGCTATGAGATTGGCTGCATGGGCTACCTATGTTATGATTTTCGCCGCCTATATTGAATCTAGACACTTGTGGTTGACAAGGTTATGGTATACTTGGCTTTAGTCGGCCTGACACTATAGTGATCTGTGACATATATACTTTAATGTACCACTGATAGTTGTTGTATAGTTGTTATTTTCATTTGATACTGGGCTATTTGTCATTATTTGAGTGAGGTGGTAACTATGTATGGATCGATAGGGATGATTCTTTCTGAAAGAGATGATGTGATTGGGGGTTGCGGATCTGAATAGGCTAGAGAGGGATTGGCTGGTTCTACACTCCGAGACCTAGATGACGCACCCTATAGTTCAAGTCTCTGGTGGCCATGTCCGAGTGTTTGAGATCCAGGATGACACGGCCTATAGTCCCATTCTCTGGTGGTCACGTCTCAGTGTCCAAGACCGGGGTGTCGACTCTAAAGGAGTTCAAGCATTTGTCGTTACTTTGGTCTTGAGGCCCCGTTGACTACACTTTGGGGGCTAGGTCTAGTTGATTAATATTTTGGGTCGAGGACCCCCGCTAAATTCACTTTGGGGAGATTCATTTTGGGTTGTGACACCATTTTTATTCGAGGAGGATTCTTTCTCATGTGGGGAATATGTCCCATCGTTATGCATGTATATTTTGGATTGTGTGCCACGTTCCAGCAAAGGATCGAGGCCCTGGTTGGTATATGATTGATGTGGAGAGGCCTCGTGATTGACTACCCATGGATCCACAAACCTATTCACATCGTAATTGTGTGTAGGTGTACCTTCTTGGCTTTATGGGGGCTCATGGGGCATTCAAGCTTAGATAATAGGGCCGTACACCCACATACAACCAATTAGTGATCATGTGCCATTGGGAGTTGGGTACTATTGTGATTCGATTGATCAGATTTTGTGTGGGTGTATCTTTTGGTCTTATGGAGGCCCAGTTGGCATACAGACATAGATCTTAAGGTCTTACACAACGTATGACTATGTCCCAAATGGGGTGGTTGTGGTATGGGTCTACACAGCTTCGTCAATCGATATCATTGTTCATTACTTGGATTGGATTAGTTATCATTGTTCATCCCTTGGGTTGGTTCAGTTATCATCGCCATCACTTGGGTTGGTTGAGCTGAGGGTTTGGGAATCCTCCAAATATAAATGCTTATCCTTGATCTGAGTTTCGAGTGGTTAGACTATTGCAGTTCTTTATATTTGAGTCTTTTGAATTTACTACATTTTACTTGGTCGGCCGATAATGCCTATTGGGTCCTCTTTCTGGTACTCACCCCCTACTTTCTGCATCTTCCCAGGATGCATGTCCAGATACAGGACATGATTGCTGAGTTGGGGATCCAGGAGCGCTTAGGAGGATTTTGGTGGTCACCAGCATCTCTGATTACTTCGTAGTCTCCTTCCTCTAATGTTTGTATATTGTTTCCAAGCACTGACCCTATACTTGTAGTTACCATTTTTATTGTTGGAGCATTCCTTATTTCTGCATTGTTATAGTTATTTATATGTGTGTATGATATGTCTTTGCGTCTATTGTAGCTCTACATAGTTGTCTTCAGGTTTTGGGTAGGTTGTGGTTAATTACGTTGTCATATGGGTTATGATCATGACTACAGAGCTAGGATAAGTTGTCACACCCAGGGAGGGTACCCTAGATGTAACCGGCACTCAGAGACTATTGCTAGTCCCCAAGCAAACCACTTGGCCTCATCACATTCATGCATTAATGCATTCTACTAATCAACAAAAGACATAAGGGAATAGATGGGCACATCACCATCTAATCTCCAAATAATATTATTAAAAAAAAGGCTAGTAGGAAAAACTAGCTCACAAACTTACATCAACATTCGACTCTAGTCTACGAAGCCTTTGTCACTATCAGTAAACCCATGGCTACCTTAATCGAATTACATCGACATTCGACTCTAGTCTACGAAGCCTTTATCACTATCAGTAAACCCATGGCTACCTTAATCGAAATAAAGCTAGTAAGTTTCAAACTCTAAAGCAAGATGAGATAAGTATAATGAATCCTCCGGAGAAGGGGAGGCTCACCAAGCAACTGAACGTCTCAAATTCTCAATGATGCACCTATTGACGATCTCCAAATCTTGCATCAACATCATGAAAGGATGCAGTTCCAAAGGGGTACGTCAGTAAGTGGAATGTACTGTTATGTAAAATAGCTGAAGGAAACCGAAATAGGTAGAATAATATGGTAATGACATCAACTCAACTCAAAAGGTTCAACTCATCTCAACTCAGTAAAATATGTCGGTTTAAAGTAAATCATGCTCTTCAGAATATACATTTGAAAAGACTAGAATATGTTTTTTAAAAATCTCATGCTTAATCAATCTTGCTTGGGAGTTCTCTTAACTGACATCTATCCAAGCCTCCATAAGTATGGTGAGGTACAATGAAGATGACATCGTTGCCACGCCCATCCAAAATATGCCACGGTAAAGGATGTACTATCTCTGTCTCTCTCTCTCTCTCTCTCTCTCTCTCTCTCTCTCAGATCCAAAGAGAATGTCCAATTTTTCGGACAAGATTTCCATAATGTGATGTATGACTATCCTACACTAGAATACACAGTTCTAGGGTGACACTCCTCACCCAACTCGCTGCTTAATAGTACTCCCAAGACTAAAGCATGCACATCATAAATCAAATCAATCCTCTTTAAGACTCATATCAACTATCATCATCATTCATCAATGAATATATTTACATCATCATTAATATGTACTCAAATCATCATTCAGCAATGCTCAATTCAATCAATACTCATCAAAACATCAAGTGTTTTCTTTGAAAAACTCATGCTTTCAAAAAAATCTACATATCGTCATCATAACTCTTTCGCAAAATCATTGTTCATGCTCAAAAGTTATATTCATGAAAACTCAATAAAATATGCTTAAAGAAATCAGCAGTGTTTAACATGCTCAGTATGAGCATCAAATCTTAATTTTCAAAATAATGCAAAAAAGCAACCATAGTACTCAATTAGGGTTCATGTGAATGAAGACATGAACATACATTCAAACACTTACTCAACTTCAAGAAGATTGTATACAGAAACCTCATTAATACAATAGAAACTTAATTCAATAATTTTATCAAGATGATAATTCAAAAATCATGTGTAGGGACCCACTCAACTCATCAATGACCATCTATGGGGCACATGGGCGATTAATCTCATGGTTTTAGTTTAGCCTTACATACCTGGAAATTTGATATCATAATTCAAATTTTATTAATGCTAGCTTTCTTAGAAAAAATCCTCGATCTCGGTAGTTCCTTTAGGAGGAAGAACTTGGAATGACACTATTTAAAGGGATTCTCCTTGATTCTTCAATTCTTGACTTAGAATTTTTAGAGTTCGTGATGAAGAATCCTACATTCTTAAAAAAGAAGAATCAAGAAATCCTTTCTTGGCATTCTTGAATTAGTCTTCTTGAAACCCTAGGTTATGATGTAAGATTTTATTAGAGTTTTATGAATAAATAAAGAAATTTGGGTTTGGGTAGATTGAATTTTGTGACAAATAACTCACTTTGAGGATGAATTTTGAAAGTTAATCTTAACTAGATGACTTTCTTGATGATTCTTTAGGGTTTGTGTTTTAGGAGTGAAAGGAGAAGATTTTGATTATGAAAACTGACGTTTTATGTGTTTTGGGACCTCATTTAGGACCCCAAAGGTTTTAGGATAAAAGTACCCTCAAAATAAAAAGAAAAAAATGTCATTGCTTATCCAGTAAGGGTCCGCATTTGGTTTGCGACGCGCTCTGATCGTGGACCTTCAGATAGCTCTGCACTCCATCATAAGTTTCACTACTACGTAAAAACTAGTGGACATAATCCAACTAAAATTTGATAGCGAATACTCGATCAACACTTCTCCTCTTACAACTCAAGTATCATTCACCCATCTAGTATACCTCATTATTTAGCTAAGTCCATCACTCTGTGAATCTCATAAGACTCTCACTTTTGAAATCATAAGTCTAACTTAAATCTATCATATTGAAATCTCTCCTTTCCCCTATTCAACATCTAAACTTCACCCTCAATAGTATGAGTAGTCACAACATATCAACATAAACTTCCTTCTAGTTCTGCGCACGCTCTCACACATCTTGATACTAACTCTCTCTCTCTATGCCTCATCTTGACAATCATAGGGTATTCACGACTCTTTCATCAAACTATTGGCAATTGACTTGTCATCTTATTACTTACCTAATAGGTACAACTGCTAATTACAAGCCTCAATCAACCATAACTCTTGCTATCTCGTCCCTTTCATTCCATCATCATCCTTTTAAGACTAGGATGATTCAATTCTACATAGGTAGATAAGACCTCACACCTCACTCATAGATGGTAACATTAAGCTCTTTACAGATATAAATCCCTCTCTGATGGGCCACATCGGAAGAAAGTTTTGAAAATGAGTGTTTGGGTACATCTAGAGCGAACTCAAATGCACGATTCATATGAGAAATAATTCACTCTTTTAGGTCAATCAATTTCACACACTAGTTGGCTTCTCTCAAGCCTGGTGCAGTCTTTCTACCATTCTGATTACTTTAGCATAGAGGATCTCATCTGTAAGAGTTTGAACATTACGGTCTCTATCTCCTTATGGACGAGTCATAGTCAAAAGGTTTAGAGTAATGAATGAATCATAACAGATTTCTTAGTAAATAGCTCTATCACACGATTCAGATTCTGAAAGAAGGGAAACTTTAACTAATGTCCTATAGTCTCCCTATTATGGATGTGGCATGCTTCACACAAACAATAAGGACTCTACTAGGCACGACGTCAGAGACTCTCCAGGACTCTTGAACTCTGTGCTTTGAGAAAGTTTGTCACGCCTCGGGAGGCTGCCCTAGATGTAACTGGCACTTTGAGACTATTGCTAGTCCCCAATTGAACCACTTGGCCTCATCACATTCATTTATTCATACATTCTACTAATTATCGGAAGATATAAGGGAATGAATGGACACATTACCTTCTAGTCTCCAAACAATATTATAAAAGAGGTTAGTAGGAAAAAGTAGCTCACAATCTTACATCAACGTTTGGCTCTAGTTTTTGAAGCCTCTATCACTATTAGGTGAT
>JAPFFP010043400.1:0-13276 GCA_026153255.1 Solanum medicagineum | reverse complement strand
GTCTCAATAACACATAAGCAAATTAAACTAGATATGACAAAAAGGAAATGAAAGGGCAACTAATAACGAAGAGCACATACCAATATGTAAATACTGAAAAAAAATTACACACATACGACAGATAATGACAAACATGATATAAACACGACTATTCCTGCTACCCTACTAAATCTCAAAGCCAGACATCCACCTAACTCAACTAACCCATTAATTTGTTACTCTAATTCGCGATCTTCATTCCTTTCTATCTAAAATTATGTCCTCGGTGAGATCAACCAGAAAAATGTAACATGGAAAAGGAAAACTAGAAACTAATTTTAATGTTTGTAATCTTAACTTTATTTTTCGTCTATATATAAAAATAGTTTTAAATTTCATAAATTCTTAATATTATAAATTCTTCTTGGCATATTTAATATTTTATGATAAAAAATATATTTTTTATATTATATATATTTTAGGTGTAAAATTTCAAATTTGAAAGTGGCTTTTATTTATTTAAATTTCGTGTGTATAATTAAATAAAATAAATAAATTAAAATCGATAAAGTGTTCATACAAAGTATCAAACAGAAAGAGAAAAAAGATATAATAGCAACAAAAATATAAAAGAATGGGACAAGGAATATAATTCTAGTTTCCGCATATCCCAATAAAAGAATCCTTCATATGTCACGTCACATATAAAGTAAAGTTAAAATGCTACTTATTATTCTTACTCGTGTAAAAGGTGAAAAAAGTTTAAAAGGTTTTCGAGAATTGAAGATACTTTTTTGATTTTTTCATAAAAATAAATAATGTTTGGAATTTTGAAAATAAAATTTAAAGGTAATCATCTATCCAGCATTCGTCCATCATCGATTCGATTTGATTTTGTATATTATCGATTCGATTTATCGATTTTTTATTTTTAAATATGTTAAAACAATAAAGAATTAGTAAAATAATTTTTATTGATTTTCGGTTTATCAATTTTAAGTTCTTAACTGTTCGATTTTCGATTTACCCGATAACAATGATAATAAGAATTTGCATTAACAAAAAGAAGATAGAGTACGAAGAATATATTTATAAATTTGCAAAAGATATAATTAGTTAATTACAAACTGAAATACTAAAGTGGATAACTAATTATTTAAGTACTATAAAGATTAAAATATTCAAAGTATTTCATAGTGTCCTATTACTATTAAATTACTAATATTTAATATTTATGAAGGGATAAAATAGTAAATTTATTATAATTTTATTAGGTTATCGGTTTACCCAATAACTCAATAGTAAAAACTGATATCGAACCAATAACTCAATAATTTTTTTTCGAAACCATTAAAAACCTGATAACCTAATAACTCGATAACAATAAACCAATAACATTTTTATCAATTTAATTTATTAATCGATTCACTTTTTGTGCACCCCTATTTATAATTATAAAGATTGTTTACAAAATGAGAAACGTAGTAAGAGGAGTTGATTTAGCTTTTTTAATTTGTAAGGAGAAAATAGAAGTATTGCGGAGCTTTGAATGAAGCTATTTACAAATTAATTTACATGAGTTATTTGTGAGTTAATATTTGTTTTTCTTTTAGTGGGATAAACAAATGTTTTGTATTTGCAAATGATTAATATTTACTGTCCACTTATTTCAAAGTACTAAGAGGTCATTTGGTTAAAAAATAAATAATGTAGGGATTAGTAATACAGAGATTAATAATATTTGGATTTTTTTTTATCTCATATTTGATTTATTATTTTTTATTTAATTTTATACTTGGTTTAAAATTCTATAAAAAGTTTTTCCTAATTATTTCCTTGAACTATTATAAGATTTTCTATTTCATGTGATTAGATCAAAGTATATCAATTTTTTTGTAAATTCTAACTAGTTAAGAAAATAATAATTTGTCATTATGTTTGCTAGTTTCTTACTTGAATTATTTGAGAATAAATAATTATAATCTTAATAAATTCATCACTAATAAAATGTCAATTTTTAATTTAATAAAGGTAGACCATCTATTATTAAAGTTGAAAAGATGATAAACAACTGTAAAATAGACAATCTATATTTACGCCCAATAATTTGGAAGTTGTAATTGTAATATAGTGTTTATATCTTACGATGTCACTCTATTTTGAGAATATATATAATGTTATTGGACTTTATATTGTATCAATAAAATCACTCAAATAAAATTAGTTATAAAAATAAATTGACATGTCAAAATATTTTTTTGTGTATTACGTAAATATGAAACTACAAATAAATAAAATTTAAAAATTTGGCATGGTAAATTTATTTATTTTTATATTATGAAAATATGAACCTGTAAATAAATAAAAAAATTGTAAACTAATTTATTTAAATAAATTTACTAGTACAAAATTACAAATATAAAATATAAAATATGAAATATAAAATCATAAAAATAAAAAAATATAAAAGAATTTAAGGGATATTTATGTCTTTATGTATTTAATCCCATGGTATCAATCCAATGTATTAGCTAATACCATCAAGTGAGAGGTATTAGCTAATACCATATATATGGGATTAACTAATACCATGGATTAATTATACACAGTTCAAAATTTCTACTAAATATTGTACTAATTAATACCATCAATTAATCCATGAATTATTACTTCTAATACCTCCTACCAAACATACCCTAAGACACATCATTTCTTTTGATCTATTTTCTTTATAAAAAGAAAAAAATACTCTCATTTTTTTGGATATTTATACTGAATTTCTTATCATATTTGAAATTTCTTTTTAAGAAAAAAAAAGAATATCTCCATATTCAACAAATTATTTTTTTTATAAAAAAGGACTTATGATAATATAAATAGAGACGTATTCATTCTAACGATGTAGTAATCACAATGTGGTTATGAGGTTTTGAGAGTTTTGTGTAAGAAGAGAAACGATGAGTTGCAAGTGTTGTGTTAACATTTGTGTGCACCTTTTTGTATTTCAAGTGATCGAATTAGTGAGGTTATTTCTCTCGATATTGTGCATCTTCTTTTATATAATGAATTGCTCATCTCCTCTTGTGGACGTAGGTCAGTTGATTGAACCATGTTAAATATTTGTGTCTCTTTATGGTACGTTTCTCATTTATCTTCATACTAATGGTATTTTGAAGTTGCTTTTCTAGCTTCGGCATGACACCTGATTTCTCGGCCCTATTTTAATTATCAGAATTACAAAAATAGATGTCGATCTAGATAATTAATTGAGAAATAACATTTTTTTAAAATATTATCCTTAACATTGCTTATTCTTAAATTAAGAGTTACATATGTAAATAATTATTTGCAAAAAATATATTAATAAAATAATATTTATAATTAGTTTTTTAAAAATTATTCAAACTTTTTCATAATAATTAAAATGAGATGGAAATACACAATCACACAGAGAATCAAGACACTTATCACCAATATTATACCATTTATAAAACTATTGGTTTAATTAGCATTTACTTTTACTAAAACTATTGGCTGTTCAAAAATGTTTTTTTTTTCCTGATTTTCAAAGTATACCATCAAATTCATTATTGAAACAAGAATTTTCCTTTTATATTTTATTTATTTTCAATGGGATTAAGAAAGATTCATTATAGGTAGTTGAAATAATTGAAAGCTACTCAGTAGACAGCTGTGATCGAATATTATTGCTTTAATTTCTTATATATAAGTAGCATTAAAGAAACAGATAGTTAAAGCAGATAGAATAATCGAAAGTTGTTCAAGTATATTGTTGTGATTGAAAATTGTTGCCTTAATTTTTAATATATAAGTAGTAATATACACAAATTGTTATTTTTTATTTTTGTTGCAACTATCAATATAATTTAATTTATGTTTTTCAAAAACCACTCAAAATAATTATAAACAATTCCATGTAATTAATTTCTAGATAATTTGATTATGTAAAATAATATTTTATGGTACTAGCTAGTGCATAAAAAGTTGGATCTAACTAGCTGTCATGCTTGATAGTTATCCATGGCTAAAACTTATCTAAACCAATCTTTTTTCCATTTTCATGGCTTAACATTTAGAAACTGAAAGATTCCCCTTTATATTTGTCTAGCTTCACTATGTCAAAAAAAAAAAAAAGTTGTTCCAAAAATATTAAGCAGTAATTAAACTGCTGTTATTATATTAAGGCTTATTAAAGTTTTTTAATAAAATTATATTATTATTAATTTATATTAAATATAATATGATGATAATTATATTATTATTTAATAATTATCCATAATTGTTATTTATTTATTATAGGATCTACCTTTTATTTTATATATAAAAATTAATGAAAACTATAATAATTCATAAATCTAAACTCATAATTTATAAATGTTAGTAAATTTCATTATTAATTATTTTTAAAAGTTAAATGTATAGAAAATCTAAATTTTAGATCTATCACTGTTTACCCTCACAATTCACGTACTGTTAGGTTCTGACACTTCACAATCTTCTTATCCCCTTTACTTTTTCTTTCAAAAGCTTGAGATGATATATTAAATATTTTTTAAAAAATGAAAATTGTAGTAGCGAGCTAGTAACAATGTTAGGTAAAATTGGATTTTAAAGTTAGATTTATATTTTCAATGACTTTATATTAGTCAATTATGACCCTTACAATTAAAATTACAGCACCTTCTACATTTCCATGAATGTTATCAAGATTACAACAACAACATTACCCCAATGCCTTAAAGGCTCTCGCCCATTGCAGGTAAGAAGGATCAGATGTACACAGCCTGACCCCTAGATTTAAAAATATAGGAGAATGTAATCAAGATTCTGTCTTCAAAACACTTTTATAAAATTAGCTACTATAAATCAAAAGTAAATTAAAATTATTCGAGTGAACTGCCTTCATTGATAATATTTCTCGGTACCATATACAAGTTGTATCCTTATAACTAAGAAAACATATCAGTTTAATTAATACAAATAATTTGATTATATATATATATATATATATATATATATATAGATATATATATAACGAAACATATTTTTATAATTGTGCAATTATTATAAGATTTTTCAATACTCCCCCTTTAAGTTGGAGCATGAATTGTGAAAATATCCAACTTGGCCAACATGACCTACAATCACGGGTGACAATTGGGCGGATTAGGTCAAATTTGAGCAAGTTATAATGGGTCAAGATACCAAACGAGTCCAGTCCAATCCAATTCAATTCAATCCAAATTTGCTTGGGTCAAAACGGGTTATAGAGCGGGTCAAGACCCAATCCGATCCAATTTTTACTACTAATTTTACTTATTTTATTTGTTCTTTTTCAATATTAAAGTACTTAATTAAATTATATTTTTCTTTATTATGACTATATAAAACATATCAAATTGAAAAAAGAAGTGTTCTGAAAATATTTTAACAAAATCTCTCTCGAATTAATTCGTGTCGCATATAAATCCAATTCTAAATGGGTTGAAATAAATTAGGTCTGAGATGGATTGATCTAATAATTAACCCGTTCAAACTTTAATGGGTTGAACGGGTTGAGCGAGTTGAGCGAGCTGGGCGTTGATTTTGCCACCCCTGCCAACAATATATGGGCCTGGTCATGACCAAGAGCCTTTGTGTTGCGAGTATATCAACCAATTGGTTCTTTGAAGAATGATGAGTTATGATTATTTTTAATTATATGTATTGTCGAATGAAGTTAGAATTTATCTCTATTTGCTTGATGCGTTTATGAAAAATAGAATTGACAACGATATAAATTGCAACAGGTGCAAATGCTTCAAACAATTTAACCCCTTCAATCTAAGTGTATTCTTTTACTATCAAGCGCGTTATGTAGTGCAAAATACTTCTATTATATTTGTACTTGATTTTATAGATTCATTTCAAATCTATAGCCATTTATGTCATGATTTAAGCTACGCTGCAGATGTGACACGATCATTATGATTTTGAAGAATTCCAACGAGACCTCTTTAACATGTAAAATATACATAAGGATAAGTAAATTGAGATATAAGAGAATGTATTATAAAAGCTAATGAAGTTTAATAATTTTAAACATATGAAAGGAAGAATACACCGACAACATAGACTCCAAGTACAACATAGATATAAAATGTTTCTAAACATAAATAAGTTACTAGAAAATGTCCTAACTCGATATCCAAAATGAACTAAAATCTGAAAGACAACATAAGGTTATATGTCCTAGGAACATGAGGACTCACTAATACTAAGCTGATAAATATCCAAGTTAATTATGGGAGTGGGATGATAAACACATACACCTATATTAGAAGTAAGTCAATATATAATATTAATTATCCTTAATTCTCAAGAGCCTTAAAAAAGATGTCTTTAAAATTTTTTGCATCAGAAAATATAAATACCTCGAGAAAATTTTATATTGCTCGACTGAAATCATCAACTATCGTAAGAAAATAATGAAACCAAAAAGAGATTATGGCTTGTATATATAATTCCCAAATGTAATAATGTTAAATAAAAAATATGCGCTGTCCTAATTATACTAGTATGAAAAGACAATCGTTTTTGTTTTGCCTTACAACATACATCACAAAATATACTCTTCTTTTTTGTTTTATAATCTAAGAAATTAAAGATTGTCATACTTACAGATGAATTACCTGTGTGTTCCATCATGCTCAAGTAATACTTATAATTGTGGATAAATTATATAATTAGATGAATATATGATATGTATATACATTATATCTTTATGTTTTGAAAAAATTACAATTTATAGCTATAAGTTAGAGTTTTGTTACTATTTTCTCTCTCTTCCCCCCCCCCTCTCTCTGCAATCTCTTGCCATATATACAAATACATATGTATATCAGTTGTATATATATAATTATTTAATAATATACATATTCAATTTGACAAATATATATATAAAATTCGCCTCTGTCCACTCTTTGTCCTCACTCGCTCGTCTCTCTCCTCCCTCTCCTAATCTCACTTGCCATGTATATCACTTACACATATATAATTATTTGATAGATATACATATATAATTTGAAAGATATACATATATAATTCATTTCTCTCCGGGCTTTGTCTTTTTTCGCTCTCCTCTCTCCTCCCTCTCTCGATCTCGCTCACCTTTCTCCTATAATATGTAGCTATGAATCATAATTTTAGCAAACTATAGCTATTTTTTGCGTTCTTAAATTTCAAATGTTTGATCTATTTTTTGCCTTCTTTTTATTTTTTTGCCAACAAGGCATCAATTGCTTCAATGGTGGGTATGTGATTTGCTGCAACAAATTTCTGCCTTTTTTCTTGAGCTGTGATAGCACAGAATCTTCCTAAGTTTAACAATGGGTCAACACTTAATATTTAAAAATGTACAGTTGAATATATATGGCCAAGAATCATTAGAAAATTAAAAGGAAAATTCTTTCCCTTATGAATTGCATCTATTTTTGCTGCACCATAATCACAATCACATGTAAAATCCTATTAAGTTTACCATAATAGGATGAAATAGAAGTTTTCACTTGTTGTAAGAGAGCGATGTGTCGCGGACTGAGAATTCGACTAAGACTTCCGTGCGACACTTGACAACTTACTCATGATTCTTTCATGATCTTGTAAGTTCAAGTAAGCCTTTTCAACTAGATCGCTGAAGAAACGCTAAGTTGAAGAAGACAAGAGAACTTTTGTCTTCCAGAAATCTCTTCAAGACTCTAGTTTCTTCTTCTTGACTCTAGATTCTTTCCTCTTATTAATGGTCAAGTGGAAGTTCGTGATATATGACACACTTTAATTTATAAACTCTTGGTGCGATTCCTTGAGTAAATCATTCTTCCAGATTTATCCAAATTTCTCTGATATAGTTTCTTGACAATTGACAATTGCATTTGTAAGCCATGAAAGTATAATGGTATTGTACTGTATATATGGCTGTAAATTTTGAGAGTTTTCTTTAGAACCTTTCAATGGTTCCATTAACAAATCCAACCTTGTTTTTAGAGTGTAGCATATTAAAAACTTTTGTCTTCAAGTGAAACAACTTTTTCCATTTTCACTAAGAGGATTGGTAACAAAAACCAAATTTGGGTGGTTTGATGGATGGAGAGAATAGAGAGAAGCATCTCTGATTTTGAATTAAGGTAGATTCTGTTAAGTGAATTCCTTCAAATAGCGGTTTCATATGGAATTTTTTTTTGTCAAAATTGGCGGCAAATATTTTTTGCTGAAAGTGACAAATGGTTGGTGGGATAGTTGGCTACCAACTCTTTATTTTTTGTCAAAGAAGGAGGCTCCCACCTACCAAAATTACTCCTATATATAGGAGTAATTCATTACTCATTTCATCAATCAGAAAAGAGAGAAAATACAGAGAGAGCCACAGAGAAAAAAAATACTGTGTAATTTTTCCTTCCTTGAGATATACCATAGACTATAAAATAAAATAGTCTGTGAAGAAAAATTAGAGTGTGTGCTTAGGAAATATTTTTTTTCTTAAAAGAAAGAGTGTGTTCACTATTTTTGGTATTTTTCTTTGAGAGCGTACTATTTGTAATAGTAGAAGAAACTGTACACTTGTGCATACTATTTGTAATAGTAGAAGAAATATAGTATAAGCGTTGATTTGTGGACGTAGACCAAAAGTTTTGAGTGAACCACGTTAAATTTTCTGGTATCCATTTTGCTTTATTTATTCCTCCTAGATTTTATTGCTCACTCCGTTGCATGGGCCCCAACAAGTGGTATCAGAGCTTGGTCTAGGTTCATGGAAATGGAGGTAAAGACACGCAAAATGATCAACCTGAACGGTTCAAACTACCGTGTCTAGAGAAGCAAAATGAAGGATCTTCTCATGATTACGAAGATGCACTTGCCGGTATTCTCTACCGTCAAACCGGAAGGGATGTCCGAAGATGAGTGAGTGTTTGAGCATGAATGAGTTTGTGGATATATTCGACACTTTATCGGTAACAACATTTACAATCATATTTGTAACGATACTCATGCCAGAACACTATGGAACAAGCTGGAGCAGTTTTATGCTTCAAAAATCGGCAACAACAAATTATTTTACTTAACCCAATTGATGGAAGTAAAATATCAAGAAAACACTTCTGTAGCTGATCACCTAAATAACATAGAAGGAATGGTGGACCAGCTACCGACAATGGGCATAAAGTTTGATGATGAAATAATTGCTCTTATGATTTCAGCTTATTTACCAAAGTCATGGGAAACTTTGAAAGTTTCTTTGACAAATACTGCACCAAAAGGTGTAGTAAGCATGGAAGCTGTTAAGAGCAGTATATTAAATGAAGAAATGAGACGTAGATCTCAAGGTTTAACCTCTTTCAGAATCAAAAGTTTTGATTACTGAAAAGAGGGGGAGAAGTCAAATGAAGGGTTCAAGCTCCAGAGACAGGAGCCGAGGAAAGTCAAACAAATATGCAAATGTCGAGTGCTATTACTGCAAGAAGAAAGGTCACATCAAACAATTTTATCGAAAATTCAAGAGTGACCGGCAAAATAATAGAAACAAGAAGAGAAAGACAAATAGTGATGATGAACAAGAAAATCTTGTCGACGAGTTCAACATTAGTTGTGACAGTGAGATTGTTAGTCAATTAACTCATGAGACAAGTTGAGTAATTGATAGTGGTGCAACCATTCATGGCACACCACATAAAAACCTCTTCTCATCTTACACACATGGAGACTATGTGTTGTAAAGATGGAAAATGAAAACTTGTCAAAAGTTATTGGCAAGGGAGATGTCTGTTAATGTCTATAGGCAAGCTTGATGATGAAGGTTTCCAAAATAGTTTTGGAAATGGAAAATGGAAGCTTACCAAAGTTTCCCTGATCATTGCGAGATGACACAAACTCTCAAAACTATATGTTATGCAAGAAAAAGTCTCTGATGAATCTATAAATGTGACGGAAAATGAAAATGCCGCACGTTTATGGCATAAGAGACTTTGCCACGTTATTGAAAAAGGGATGTCTAAATTGGTGAAAGATAAAGTTCTACCTGATTTAGATTAGGTATTATTGAAGAAATGCGAAGATTGTCTAGTTGAGAAACAGAACAGAGTATGTTTCCATAGTTCTCCACCTTCCAGAATGAAGAATGTTTTAGATATGATTCACTCTGACGTACGTGGTCCACTATCGAAGTCACTTGGTAGAGCCAGATATTTTCTGACCTTCATCGATGACCATTCGAGGAAGACCTGGGCTTATACCATTAAGTCCAAGGATCAAGTGCTAGGAGTCTTCGAACAATTTCATACCTCAGTTGAGAGAGAAACTGGAAAGAACATCAAATGTGTTCGCACAGACAATGGCGGAGAATATATTGAATCATTTCATGCTTATTGCAAAAAGTATGATATTAGACATCAATGGACGCCTCCAAAGGCACCACAACTAAATGGTTTAGCTGAGAGGATCAATCGAACTTTGATAGAAAGAATAAGGTGTTTACTCTTTCATTCAAAGTTAGATAAATCTTTTTGGGGTGAAACACTACTTACAGCAGTGTATGTGCTAAACCACTTACCATGTGCTCTACTTCAATATGAAGTTCCGGAGAAAATTTGGTCAGGCAAGAATGTTTCTTACAAGCATTTATGAGTATTTGGGTGCAAAGCCTTTGTTCATGTTCCAAAGGATGAAAGACAAAAGTTTGATGTCAAAACATGGCAGCATGTGTTTATTGGCTATGGTCAAGATGAATTTGGCTATAGGTTCTATGATCCAATGCACAAGAAGCTGATTAGGAGTCGACATGCTGTCCTTATTGAAGATCAAACTATTAAGGATATAAATAAAGCAGACAAAGAAGACTTTACTTCTATAGATGATTCAACAAGCTTAAGGTTGAATTCTCCAACAGAGATACCGACTAAGGTTGAAGATGAGGTTCATGATGACCATCCACAAGATGCAGATGATGAAGGTATTCCCCAGGAAGATGAACCAGAAGAAGAGAATATTGATGGTAGTCACATTAAACCACCAATAGCTGGAGAGTCTCCAGTACCCTTAAGAAGATCTAGTAAAAATGTACAACCTTCTACTAGGTACCCAGTTGATCAGTGGGTTACACTGACTAACGCCGGAAAGCTTCGGTGAGACAATGGATGATGAAAACAAGGAAAAATGGATGGAAGCCATGTAAGATGAAATGAAATCTTTGCATAAGAATTAAACATTTGATCTCATGAAATTACCTAATGGTAAAAGAGCATTGAAAAATAAATGGGTGTTCAGAATCAAACATGAAGAACAAGGAATCCATCCACGCTTTAAAGCGAGATTGGTCGTCAAAGGTTTCAGTCAAAAGAAGGACATTGAATTTGACGAGATATTTTTACCTGTTGTGAAAATGACATCCATTCGTACTGTGCTAGGGCTATCTGCAAGTCTTAATTTGGAAATTGAGCAAATGGGTGTGAAAAATGCCTTTCTTCATGGAGATCTAGAAGAAGAAATTTACATGGAACAACCAGAAGGTTTCAAAGTGAAGTGAAAAGAGGATTATGTCTGCAGATTGAAGAAAAGTTTATATGGCTTGAAACAGGCACCAAGACAATGATATAAGAAGTTTGAGTCTGTTATACGAGAGCAAGGCTTCAAAAAAACTACTGCAGATCAATGTGTGTTTATCAATAAATTCTCTAAAGATGAGTTTGTTATTCTTCTACCCTATGTAGATGATATGCTGATCATTGGAAAAAATATTTCAAGAATCAACAGTCTAAAGGTACAATTGAGTAAGTTTTTTGAGATGAAAGACTTAGGATCAGCAAAACAAATTCTTGTCATGAGATTACAAGAGATAGAAGCGCTAGAAATCTTTGGGTATCTCAAGAGAAGTACATTGAAAAAGTACTTCAGAGATTCAATATGGACAAGACTAAAACGATTAGTTGTCCACTTGTTAATCACTTTAAATTGAGTTCCAGTATGTGCCCTTCTACTGAAAAGGAGAAGGAAGAAATGGTTAGAATACCATATGCCTCAGCAGTTGGGTATTTGATGTATGCTATGGTGTGTACACGACCAGATATTGCTCACTCGGTTGGAGTAGTGAGTCGTTTCCTTTCAAATCCTGGAAAGGAACATTGGGTAGCTATTAAATGGATTCTTAAGAATCTTTGAGGTACATCCAAAATATGCTTATGTTTTGAAGAGGCAGAACCTGTATTAGTTGGATACACAATGCAGATTTAACTGGCGATGTTGACATAAGAAAGTCTACATCAGGATACCTAATTACATTTGCAGGGGGAGCTGTGTTTTGGCAATCGAAATTGCAAAAGTGTATTGCATTGTCTTCTACAGAAGCAGAATTTATAGTAGCAGCAGAAGCTTGCAAAGAGTTGTTATGGATGAAGGAATTTCTTAAAGAACTTGATGTCAAACAAAACAAGTTTGAGATGTTCTGTGACAATCAAAGTGTCATCCATCTTTGCAAGAATGCCTCCTTTCATGCAAAGTCCAAACATATCGATGTAAGATATCATTGGATAACTGATGCATTGGAGAAGAAGCTACTATAACTTCAAAAGATCCATACTGATGAAAATGGATCGGATATGATGACAAAGATTCTGCCAAGGGAGAAGTTCGAGTATTGTCGAACAGCTGCAGGAATGACAAAACCCTCCTTTGTCGGGAGGGGGAGAATTATTAAGTGGGTCCCTCCAAATAGAGGTCCCACATGAAAATCGTTTTTGTCAAAATTGGCAGCAAATATTTTTTGCCAAAAGTAACAAATGGTTGGTGGAATGGTTGGCCACCAACTCTTTATTTTTTGTCAAAGAGGGAGGATCCCACCTACCAAAATTACTCCTATATATAGGAGTAATTCATTCCTCATTTCATCAATCAGAAAAGAGAGAAAATACAGAGAGAGCTACAGAGAAAAAAATACTATGTAATTTTTCCTTCTGTGAGGTATACCACAGACTATAAAATAAAATAGTATGTGAAGAAAAATTAGAGTGTGTACTTAGGAAACATTTTTTTCTTAAAAGAAATAGTGTGTTCACTATTTTTTGTATTTTTCTTTGAGAGTGTACTATTTGTAATAGTAGAAGAAATTGTACACTCATTCCTTCTATTTGTAATAGTAGAAAAAATATAATAGAAGTGTTGATTTATAGATGTAACCCAAAAGTTTTGGGTGAACCACGTTAAATTTTCTGGTGTCCATTTTACTTTATTTATTCCTCCTAAATTTTATTGC
>JAPFFP010043399.1:0-13276 GCA_026153255.1 Solanum medicagineum | reverse complement strand
TGACATACCAAATTTAAATTCTGAGTTTGAATTAAGAAATTATGCCCGTTTCTGTAAAGCTCGTCTGTGTTGTCTTCTCTTTATTTTGGCTAAGTGAGGCTTCACGGAAAGGAAAATGGTCCGTGTGCCTTTGTATGGACCGTGAGACCTTCCCACGGGAACCTTGGCAACAATTTTATTCCATTTCATTAATGGCATTTTTGTAATTATGGTTATTTTTAAGGGGATGTTGGGACTTCCTATGCTATCCTAAGACATTTAAATGACCTATACTCTTCTTCCCTCATTCAAATTCATTCTCACACTTTGAATTTTATTCAAACTCTCTTAAAAACTTCCTAAAGGTGAACCTCTGAATATTGTTTTTGAGATCAAGGAAGGGCTCTACTCTTCATCAAATATTTCTTGTTTCTTCTTGGTGAACTTAGGTATGTGGGATTGATTCATGGTTCTTTTCAACCATGAAGACCCCAAACTCTTTTACTGAATTTTCATGAAATTTAGCTTACTTAAAATATAGATTTTTAAGAGGACTGATTATTTGATTCAATTGAGACATGGCCTAACATGTCTCTAACATGATGAATAGCATTGAAGTTATGAAGACTTGAATGTGCATGTCCCCTTTAAAGCTTGACTTAGAGACGAGTAATCTAAATTGTGATTTGAATATGAATTTTACTTATGATTTACTTGAATTTCATATTGTATTGTTGATTTAAATTTGAATTTCTATTGCCCATGCTATTCTCATATTATTCATAGCTTATGCAAGCATGAACTAAGGTTTTATGAAGTTCATGATGTGGGCTAAGTCCCAATTATGATGATGATGATGTTTTCAATGAAAGTAAAGATATGACAAGAATGTGGTCACATAAATGTCTATGATATGGATCTTTGAGCAAATGATAGGTGTTTTACACCAAATTTATGTATTAAGGAGCATAGAATTGAGGTTGAAGGCAGGGAGGGCTATCCCCAAGTGTCTTTACTCTTTTCTCATATGTATGTGCATAAAGGAGCTATTCCTATGCATGAAAGTACGACATAAAGTATGATTTGACTTTTTATCCTATGTATGCATAATTATGAAATGTGATTTGGCCTTTAGGCGTAAGTATGCATGTAAATGATTTGAAAGACTTATGCCTCTTTTACAACCACGTATATGTATATGTATTCTTGTGGGATGATGACTTAGCACCGATGAGATTGGAGGTAGGGAGGGCTATCCCCGAGGGTCAATACTCTTTTCTCTTGAACTATGTGCCTAACATAGGTCTATGTTTATGCCCCTTTGAGGATGAGTAATGAATGTTAATAGATCTACCTTTGGCAAGTAGGTTAACTCTTTATCCATTGTGGGGAAGATGACGGAGTTTCAAGTTATAGCTCACTTGGTCTTATGTCGGTTAAGGTCCCATCTCTATCATACGTGAAGTATTTTCACTTTCATGCATCATGCATTTCATGGCATATTGACATACTATCCTTCTTGTTATATGATTCTTTCTATATCTATGGCCTATTCATCTAACATTAAATGCAAGTTTGATAAGTCATATGCATTGCATGCCCGCATACTTAGTACATTCAAGCGTACTAGCACATACTTTTGCCTACATGATCTAACCATGTAGGGACCAGAGACTATATTCATCCACCGTTTGACGACTAGTTCAGAGTTGAGAAGTTGTTGTGGTGAGTCCTATCTTTTAAGGACAAGCCACCATCTATGTTCCTTATGTTGCTTCCTTGTATTCCATTTACCGTGAGGGTGAGCCCGGGACATGTCTTGGTCCCCCTCTTATTCTATGACTAGAGGCATTGTTGGACATCTTGTAGACTATTGTATGGGTATATGCTATATGTTGGCATTTGGAGATTATGGCTATGCTTATCTATTGGCATGGTTATGTGAATTGATTATGAGTGTTATGATATGGATTTATGTTATGATGTGGAAATGTGGCAGATCCTAAGTCCCGTTGCTCCCATAGAGTGAGTCATACTTGCCCACCATTTTGTCCTTATGTGCTATATGTTATGTGAATCCATGTTAATCCCTATCCATACGATGTCCCCATAGCATGAGTCCTATTTCCTGTCCCTTAGAACTATGTGTTTCCTATTTCATATGCGCTTCTGAACTGATGATATACGAATAATGCTATGAGGCTTATTTTGGGACTCTCGTGTTCCCATTTGCCATATCACTACTAGACCTTAAGTCCAGGTCATGACAGCGACAATATCAGAGGACTAAGTTTATAAATGGTCCTCGGAGTCCATCATGCTGCATCAAGTAGGGTCTTACGCATGGGAGTGCAGCGTGCCACATCTATGGGTAAGAGGCTACAAGGTGTTTTAGAAAATGTTTTACTTTTTCATGATTCATATTGTGCCATGGAATGTATCTTAAGATTTCCTATCTCCATCCCTCCCTATTGAATGGAGAGTTACTTTTCATGACCTAAGCCTAGGGCCTAGACTCTTAACATATCATTACACATCTTTAGTCGCGGAATTAATAAAAAACAATAAGATATAGTAAAAAAGGAACATGGGGCTAAGGGACATCTTTCATATCATAAAATATCAAAAGAGTCAAAGCTCATAGCATCATTACATACTTGTCCAACAACACCTCTAAACATAAAACTTAGCAGGGGCCAAGACAAGCAACCGGGCTGATCCTCATAGTAAAGCACACAATAAAGGAAAGAGAGTCTTTATACATAGCATAAGATTAAAGACATTATCCCCGAAATTGAGGACTCACCAACTTGCTTTGTAGAGAAAGTACTAGCCACGGGGAGGATGAGGATGACCGTGAGGAGCTCGGATTCCTACATGGTAAAATCATGTAGGTATAGAGTATGTGTTAGTACATTTGAATGTACTAAGTATGTAGGATGCAATGCAACAAGAGATAGACAACATAATCGAAATGCATAATTAGGCAATAGATGAGCATATAGCAAAATGGCATACATGAGTGATGCTTGAAGTAAAACATGCTTACATAGAACATATTACATGTGTAGTAAGAGACTGACACTATGATGGTGGTCACACACTGCCAGCCATGGTGATTGAGGTATCAACCCCTCAATTGGTTGATGGTGGTCTCACCCCACTATCCATGGTGACTGAGGTATCAATCCCTCAATTGGTTCATGGTGGTCTCACCCTGCCATCTATGGTGATTGAGGTATCAACTCCTCAATTGGTTGATGGTGGCCTCACCCCGCCATCCATGACGATTGAGGCCTAGCACCCCCTCAACTAGGTGTGGTCAACTTGCAACACTATAGATACTTTTCATGAAACTAACACATATATACTATCCTTTCATCATCATAAAGTCATACAAGTCATAGGTCATGCAATGGATCATCAATAGTTCAAGAACCCTAAACCGGACATTTTATCGAACACTTGGTGGGTGTGTAGTGCTAGTGTAAAATCATGCAATTAAAGAGTGAAATCATGCAAGAAATCTTGAAGTAAATCAACCCACCAATACTTGGTAATACCACCTTGCAAAATACATTGAAACCCCTACTCAAAACTCATCATAAATCTTAGATTCATAGCTCAAAACATCCATAAACAATCACACTTTTGCAAAACCCCAATATCGTTCATAGTCAAATGCATGATAAAAGACCCATAAGTAAAATCAACTTAGAAACATGTACTTTAGGTAAAAAGGAAGCTTGGGCACCGTGGGTAAAAGGACCAAATGGTTGAAACCCACATACCTTAGCTTTGGAGAATTCCTTGATGAAGGTTGGAATGGAGATTTGAAGCTTAAGTGAAATCCTTAAGATCCGGAATGAGTTTTGGCACTTGAATTTTGGGTGAAATATTTGTCTAAGTGTTTGAGAGAGTATTTGAGAATGTCTTGTATGATATGAAGGTGAAATATGGCTAATTATAGGTATTTTCACGCATGGAAGACTTAGGCCCAAGACTTAAAGGCCTTGGACTGAACAACAAAATTGGCAAGAATAAAAAATAACACTAGTCCGCGCATTAGCTGTGTTGCGCTAGGTCACAGACTCATGTATTTCAAAAATTTTGAAAAATAAAATTTTGACACGGTTGCTCTGAAATCGGGATTAGACTTATTTCCCACTTAATTTTGCCCCCTGATCAAGAATATGAAGTCAGATTTTTGATATCACGCATGAATTTTGAGAATATGGAAATTACAATTTCAGGCACTTCTGAGGCACATTTTTGGGGTCGTTTCATTACTTTGGGCCCGTAATGCAATTCAAGTGAGGAAGATGTTGTAGCCGAGCTTATAGATAAGGTCAAACCAGAGTTGGTGAAGGATGTGCACCGTTTGATGATGTGCTGCCAAAATACAACACTTTTGATACTTAAACTTAGGATTTTGTGTGTTCTCAATGCAATATTTGTTGGTTTTATATCTTTTTGTGTTTAGATTTGCAAGATTACAGGTCAGCCATGATATAGGGAAAAATTGCAGAAGTTGCTAGTTTTTGTTGTTGGACGAGACTATCTATGAGTTGTAGTCTAGCTTATGAGTCGTAGATAGGTTTCATAAGGAGTTTCAGTGAGGGACAAATTGCTGAAGTTGAAGTCTACCAGACATGCATATGAGTCGTGGAGAAAGTTATGAGTGGTAGACCTTCTTTCGTGTCTTGAGGATTAGGAAAGTGGACTTGCAGGAAATTCATCAGATGAAACCCCTGGGTAGTAAACCACTTTACAAGTCATAAAGGGTGTTGTGGAAGAGAAGTCCAAAATTCTAGTAGTTGATTACGAGACCCCGACTACGAGTCGTAGAAGACACCACGAGTCGTAGAGTGCTTTCGTGGAGTTTGCCGATCAATTTTTCTTATTTGCTTAGGACTTATTTGTAATTACTATAAATAGGTTTTTAGGTTATTATTTTTAGAGAGAGACGTCGCTTTTCAGTATTTTTAGGGTTTGTACTCAAAGAACTCAATACTTGGAGAGGAAAAAGTATGAGACAGTCTTTGAGAACACTTGTGCTTCAATTCAGTCTTCAAGATTGTGATTCCCATTGACTTTGGATTTGCTTGAGCTTAATTAAATTAGGTAAGTGTATAATAATGTCTCTTCAATTCATAATTTCTTCATTTACACTTAGTATGAGTAGCTAAATCCACAACTAGGGTTGTGAGAACCATAAAGAACTAACAAAGTAAAACCGTATAATTTATAATTCTTGGAAGGTGTATATGCATGTATTAATTAACTCTCTTCATTTTGCATGTTTTCTAATGACAACCAACATTAGAACCTGCCTAGTGTTACTGATAGGACCAAGGTAGTAATGAATAGGAAAAGAGATTAACTAACAGGATTCAATTGATGTGTTCTCGTCTAATCAACCAAACTGGGCCAAGGGAAGGTTGTACTGGGGCTTATAGGTAATAGTTAGTAATGCACACTATTGAAATTCGCCTCTCACCTTTGACCAATGGGCTTGGTGAACATAAATTACAGTCCTGGATACTATACACTAGACAAGAATTAGATTATACGATGATACTGAGTTGGAGAATCATGGGGAACGCAATACCATAGTTACTCTCTATTATTGATTTTCTCTTGTGATAGTTGATTTAATTTACTTTCTTATTGATTATTGGGAATCCCCCTCCCCCTTTGGGAATTGAGTCAATTAACTATTTGGATTGCATATAGGTGAATTTGTCTTGAGTCTATATATTCCCTGTGGGTTCGACCCTAACTGAAACACCACACATGTGCTTCGAAATGCCCTATAATCGCAATTTCTATATATCTCAAAATTTGTGCATGATTTCGAAAATTCAACTTCATATTCTCGATCAAGGGGCAAAATTGAGTGGAAAATGGGTATAACTCGAATTTTAGAGGACCCGTAGCGAAAACTAATTTTCGCTAATTTCCAATTTGCAGTGGCTGTCCGCGCCCTGGCCGCGATGCACCAGGGGCACGAAACAGTGTATTTTCACTCCGCGTCTGGTCTGCGTCGCGTCAGGGGTGCGGGGCCAGTGTATTATTTTCCTTGGTTCTTCTAATTTGGCCAAGGGCATTGGGGTCATATCCCCATGCCCACTTAAACGTGAAATCACCCATACTTTGCCATATTTCAACTCTATAACTCACAAAACCCTCTCTCAGACCTCTCTAAGACTCTATCAATTCTCTCATTTAGATCTAAGGATTTAAACTCAGATTTTGGGACTCAGGGACTCCATTCAAGCTCTAAGACTGCTTCAAGTTCACCTCAAAGAATTCAAGGTTTAAGGTATGTGGGCCTTCATCCATTGGTCCTTTCACCCACGGAGCCCAACCTTTTCTTTTTATGAAAATTGCATATTTTCAAGTTGTATTACCTATGGTTATTACTTATTATGAAGTATGAGCGTAAATCATGTTGTGGTTTTGACATGTGTTGGTTGATTATGCATGAATGTCTATTTCAAGCATGTTCCATGAATTACTTTTGTCTATTGAGACTGCACATGTTTTGAGCTATGAAACTATGAACTATTATGAGCTTTTGATGATGGATTTCAAGGTACCCTACATGAGAGTTTTACTACATGTTGGTGGGTTGATTTGCATTGAGTTCACTCATATTTATTCACTCTTGAATTGCATGATTTTGGACAAGTATCATGAACCCACCATGTGTTTGAAAAATGACATGACAAGAATTCTCAAGTTATTGATGATCTATTACATGATTTACAAGTCAAGTGACTTTCAAGTCAAGTGACTTTATGATGATTAAGGGCTTTCAAGCATGTATTTAACTCATGAAAAGTATCTATGATGTTTCAAGTATCAAGTTAAGCCTTATTTCAAGATTTTTACCTCTTGTGACCCATTCATGTTAAAGCAAGGGATCATGTATATTTATTATCTACTCTCATGTTCAAGTTAGGTTCACTATTAGAGTCAAGCATATTTATGAGATTCTCAAGTCATGTTATCATGTTATGATTAAAGTATAATTATTTCAAGTATTCTGTGGGATTTTACTTAGAACCAATTGAGGATTAAGACGGGGGCTCGAGTCAAGGGGGTCGTTATATAAAATCTTAGTATCTAAACTATGTGCCACCATAGAATTATACATGATCTCTCTTATGGCTTTCTAGTGGATCCATCTAGTTATACCACACCTTGTCGAGAGAGTGACATGCCTCGATCACCTTGACAAGGAGGTGACATGCCTCCGATTATTCATTTTATGGCTACCATGGCAAGCAGACCATACCTTGTCGAGGGGGTGACATGCCTCAATCAGCTTGTCGAGGGGATGACATGCCTCGATCACCTTGTCAGGGGGGGTGAAATGCCTTGAATTCCAAGTAGTACTCACTTGGTCTATGTCGGTTAAGGTCTCTTGCCACACATGTATTATGTACTATGCAACTTGAAGGTTTTACAAGCATGTTTTATTACAAGCATTGATCATGCATACTATGTTGAGATTATATATATCCATTGCTTATGATTATGCATTTGGAATATATTGGTTTATGTGTTTATTACATTGCATTCTGCATACTTAGTACATTCAATGCACTAACACATACTCTATGCCTACATGATATCACCATTTAGGAACCGGAGCTCCTTTTGATCATCCTCCTCCACATGGCTAGTTCGATTTCGGAGAAAGCTTTGGTGAGTCCTCAATTCCAAGGGCAATATCTATTTACTTCATGTTATGTTGAGATTCCTTCTTATGTTGACTACTTATTATTATGAGGGTGATCCCGGGAAGTGTCTTGGTCCCCCCTCCATTCCAAGTTAGAGGTTTTGTTGGATACTAGAATGTATTTATGCTAATAGCTTGACTCTTTATTGATTTTGTGATTATCAAGACTTCCCTTAGTCCCACTTCCCTTTTATTATATCTCCTGTTGTTGCTTATTTTGCTTCCATGACGAAGGATGTATGGTTGATATGCTAAGAGGCTTGTTTGGGGTCCCTTCAAGTTCCCCGTTCGCCGTGTCACATCTAAGACCTAGGCTTTGATTGTGACATTAACTTTGGTTAGGTTATATTTCTTGACAGCGATCACTTTATCCTCTAAAAAGAAAGTCTAACTTGGGCAATATTATTTGACAAAATTAGGGAATTGGGTTGAGTGAGTATAATGATGGTTTCGTTCATGTTCAGAATAGGGCTGAATCATCTGTGGTTGCTGATATCAAGGTAAAGCAAGACTAAGACCCATCATTAGTTTTGTTGAAAAGGTTAGTTGCCGAAAAGAAGGTAGGGGTTTTTTCCTAAAGGGGAGATGGTGTAATTTGGTACCTAGATCGATTGTGTGTTCCCAATGTTGATGGTCTTAGAGAGGTGATCATAAGTGAAGCCCACAACTCTCTTTGTTCTATACATTCTAGATCCACCAAGATGTATCAGGATTTGAGGGATTGTATTAAGAAAGGCATAGCTAGATTTGTATAGGAATGCTCAAATTGTCAACAAGTGAAGATAGAACATTAAAGGCCCGGTGGTTTGGCATAAGATATTGAGATTCCCACTTGGATGTGGGAAGATGTGAATATGGATTTCGTGGTTAGTTTTATTGGGTTATCGTTGATAGGATGACTAAGTTGGCTCATGTCTCACACATCAAGACTACCTTCAATGCCGACGATTATGCAAGGTTGTATATCTAAGAGTTGGTAAGGTTGCATGGTGTGCATATGTCTATCATATCGGATTGTGGAACCTAATTTAATTTTCACTTTTCGATATCATCTCAAAGAGGGCTTGGCGTTAATGTGAAGTTAAGTACTGCTTTTCATCCCCAATCCATTAGACAAGCTGAAAGGATAATTCAAACCTTGGAGGACATGTTGTGAGCTTGTATATTAGAATTCAAAAGATATTGGGGGTGATCATCTACCACTTATCGAGTTTGCTTGAAACAATAGCTTTCATGCTAGCATTGGTATGACACTATTTGACGCTTTATATGGTAGAAGGTGTAGAACTCCATGGGGTGGTTGAGTTGGGAGAGATGGCTTTGATTGGCCCGGAGGTGTCGGAGGCCATGGAGAAGGTGAAGTTAATTAGGGAAAGCTTGAAGATGGCTCAAAGTCATCAAGTCTTTTTTGGATGTTAGCAAGAGGGATCTTGAGTTCTTGTTTGTCATAGGGTGTATGTGAAGATTTCTCCTATGGAGAGTGTAATGCATTTTGGTAAGAAGGTCAAGTTAAGTCCCTAGTATTAGATCCTTAAGAGATTGTTGAGCGGATTGAGAATGTGGCTTATAGGTTGGATTTGCCTCCATATTTGAGTTCTATTCAACCAGTTTTACATGTGTCTATATTGAGGAAATTGATTAATGATCCTAGTACCATTGTGCCTTTGGAAGAAGTTGAGGTTGAGGAGAACTTGTCTTATGAGGAAGTCCCGATTGTGATCTTAGATAGGCAAGTGAAGTGGCTTCACAAAACTCTGTGGCTTCAGTTAAGGTACTTTGGAGAAATCAACATGTTGAAAGTGCTACGTGGGAAGTAGAATCAAGTATGATGTGATGATACCTCTATCCTTTCCAAATTTCTCAAGCCTATAGTATTAGGTTCTTCCTATTCTCTATGGTCCTACTTCTTTCACTCGTGAGTTTCATGACATGACATGCATACATGTGCATGGAAATGATTTAAAGATGTTTTGAATGATTTAAAGAGGTTTTGATATGAGTTTTAATGACTTTAGGGTTTTTAAATAATGAAATATGCATTGTGTTCTTGCATATGGATGTTTTATGTTCAAGTCAAGCCTTTCAGGCCTTGTTCTAGAACATTTAAGGACGAATACTCTTAAGTGAGAGATGATGTAAGGACCCAAACTTTGCATGACCTTAATGGTGCTTGAAATTTGGTTCCAAATTTGTTTGACCAAGGTGACACCTCCACGGGCTGTGTGACTCACCATGGGCCATATTGAGGAGCCTTGAGGTGGCCCTTGGCCTTGTGTATAGAGTATTAACCTTATGTTGGAGTTTGAGACCAAGGCACACACCAAAACATGAACCCCACATGGTCCATGTGGCACTTTATCGGTTGTGTGGTGGCTTGTGTGTTGGAGCCTTGGCCTTAAAAATCACATTTTTGGCTAAGGCTTGTCACACAAGAACCTCATACGGTCCGTATAAGCTTTCACGGTCTGTATGGGCATTGGAGTGAAAAATTTTCTAAGTATGGAATCACTTTCTTGAAACTTCATCAGTGAGGATTTTTGGCTAAGTGAAGCACCACGGAAGTCCACATGGTCCGCGTGACCCTACACGGTCCGTGTGCCCTCTATATGGCACCCCTAAATCAGATTATATTCATTATTATTTTAGCATTCAGTTTCTCACTCACTCGCTCAAATGTTTTTCGAATCCTCTTTTTGAGCTCTAATCGGAGGATTCCCATAGAACCTTCAAGATCAAGCTAAATTCACTTTCAAGCCTTCAATCTAAGCTTATTTATTTTGTTTAAGGTTATCATGGGTCTCCTACATCAAGCCAAGTTCAAATGTATTCCATTGGCTAAGTTTTTCTTATGAATCAGTAGAATGGTCAACTTTAAATGGTTATATCTCCATTCACAAAAAGAACTAGGTGGCCTACAACATACCAAATTGAATCTCTTTGAATTAGCTTTCCAATGCATTTGGTTTCACCTAATTATAAGTTCGGATCAAGAAATTATGCTTATTTTTGTAAAGCCTGTCCATGCTGTGTTCTCTCTGTTTTGGCTAAGTGAGGCTTCACGGAAGGGCACACGGTCCGTGTGCCTTTGTAAGGACTGTGACACCCTCCCACGGGACCCCTGGCAACAATTTTTATTCCAGTCCATTAATGACAGTTTTGTAATTATGGCTACTCCTAAGGGGCTTTTGTAATTTCCTATGCTATCCTAAGACATTCAAATTACCTATACTCTTCTTCTCTAGTTTGAATTCATTCTCACACTTAGGATTTTATTCAAACTCTCTCTTAAGAACTTCCCTAAGGTGAACCTTTGAAGATTGTCTTGTAGATAAAAAAGGGCTCTATTCTTCATCAAATTCTTCTTGTTTCTTCTTGGTGAATGTAGATCGTATGTGGGATTGTTTCATGGTCCTTTTCACCCCCCAAACTCTTTTACTTGAATTTTTATAGTTCATATCATTCATGACATATGCATATATGAACTATGATTTTTATGAATTTTATGATGTGGCTAATGATGATGTTTTCAATGAAAGTATGGGTATGACAAGAATGTGATCACATAAATGTCTATACGATTGTTCTTTGTGTAAATGAAGGGTGTTTTACACAAATGTATGTATTAAGGAGCATAGAATTGAGGTAGCAGGCAGGGAGGGCTATCCCTAAGGGTCCTTACTCCTTTCTCATATCTATGTTCTTAAAGGATCTATTCCTATGCATGAAAGTACGACATGATGTATGATTTGGCATTTTAGCCTAAGTATGCATGATTACGAAATGTGATTTGGCCTTTAGGCCTAAGTATGAATGTATATGATTTGAAAGACTTATGCTTCTTTTACAAGCACGTATATGTATATGTATTCTTGTGGGATGATGACTTAGTACCGATGAGATTGGAGGCAGGATGGACTATCCCCAAGGGTTCATCCTCCTTTTTCTTGAACTATGTGCCTAACATAGGTCTATGTTTATTCCCCTTTGAGGATGAATGATGAATTTTAATGGATCTACCTTTGGCAAGTAGGTCATCTCTATGTCAGTTATGGGGAAGACGACGGAGTTCCAAGTTATAGCTCACTTGGTCTTATGTCGGTTAAGGTCCCATCCCCATTATATATGAAGTATTTTCACATTCATGCATCATGCATTTCATGACATATTAATATACTATCCTTCTTGTTATATGATTCTTTCTATATATATGCCATTGTCATCTAACATTAAATGCAGGTTTGACAAGTCATATGCATTGCATACCCGCATACTTGGTACATTCAAACATACTAACACATACTTTTGCCTACATGATCTAACCATGTAGGGACCGGAGACTATATTTATCCATAATTTGATGGCTAGTTTGGAGTTTGAGAAGTTATTGTGGTGAGTCCTATCTTCCAAGGACAAGCTACCATCCATCTACCTTATGTTGCTTCCTTTTATGCTATTTACCGTGACGGTGAGCTCGAGACATGTCTTGGGCCCGTCCTATTCTATGATTAGGCATTGTTGGACATCTTGTAAACTCTTGTACGGGTATATACTATGTGTTGGTATTTGGAGATTATGGCTATCGTTATCTATTGGACATGGTTATTATGAGTTGATTATGAGTATTATGATATTGATTTATGTTATGATGTGGAAATGTGGAAGATCCTAAGTCCCGCTTTGCCCTCATAGTGTGAGTCATACTTACCTACCCCTTAGTCCTTATGTGCTATATGTTATGTGAATCCATGTTAATCCCTATCCTTATGATATATGTTATGTGAATCCATGTTAATCCCTATCCTTACGATATATGTTATGTGAATCCATATTAATCCCTATCACTACAACATCCCCATAGCATGAGTCCTACTTTTCCGTCCCTTAAAACTATGTGTTTACTATTTCATATGCGCTTTCGAATCGATGAAGTGTGAATGGATACTATGAGGCTTGTTTGGAGATTCTCAGGTTCCCACTCGCCGTGACACTAGAGGAGTGATACGAAACCTTAAGGGAGACTGGATAGTGGGATACTCTGCAAAAGTCACTGTGGCATTTGCACTAGGATCTGAAATAATAGCCCTCTTACAAGGACTCTAACTAGCCCAAGAAATATGCACCTCAACCTTATGCATAGACACAGACTCAACTGAGGCAATAACACATTTGACAAATGGACATGAAATCTATGCTAACATCGTCATCTATGGACGGGGCCGAGGGAGCTAATCCAGCGACTGGGGAACCCAGGGATTAGCCATAGCAGAAGGGGACAAAAACAGGTGGCCGATATATTAGCTATGGAAGGAGCAAGACTGTCGAAGGAGAAATACTACACCGAATGGACAGTTCCTCCCGTGTTTGCCCAAATAAAGCTTGCAGCAGATAAGGGCGGAACTATTTTTGTGAGTGTTAGACCCCGAAATTAGCTAAGTGGAGGTTAATTGCCCATTTGGGAAATTTGTTGCGCTCGTAGTATATTTTAAATTTAAATGAACTTTTGGGTGCGTGATTGTGGAATCAAGTGAATTTGGCGGATATAATTAA
>JAPFFP010043398.1:0-13278 GCA_026153255.1 Solanum medicagineum | reverse complement strand
TGCCAAACATGTATACACTCAACCCTCGTAAGCGCTAGATGCACATATAGCCCACTAATGCGAGATTCAAGCACATTCGAAAATTAGCGTCAATTTGTCCAAACCATGTGACATTTCATTTGAATTGTTCTAGTAGTGTAAGACGTGGGGTGTTACACGCCCCATCACTAGATGGAGAAGTACAAACCCTTCACTAGATTATCAAGGCGCTAGACCCCCCAGATTGGGCATGATCGAGTTCTACTTTATATAGGGTTCATCATATACATAAGCTCATTTCATCATCATATAGTCAATCATAACATGTCTCATGCTTTGGACCTTCATTTTCTCAAGAAACCATAACTGGACATTTTATCAAACACCTTGGGGGTGTGTAATGGGGGTAAAAGGCCATGCAATTTAGAGATAAAATCATGTAAAAAAATCCATTGTTAAATCATCAATCAACACCTTGCAACACCCCCAAGACATTCACATCAAAACCCCTCACTAAATCCAACATCATATCCAAGATTTGAAGCTAAAAACATGCTAAAACAACCATACTTTCATGAACTAAAATCACTATGCAGTAAATTTCTCAATATACAAGACCCAAATGTAAAATCAACTTTAAATCATGCATTATTAAGCAAAAGAGGGTTTAGGCACCATCGTTGGAAGGACCTAATAGTTCAACACCACATACCTTAGCTTTGGGCAAGTTCTTGATCAAGTTTGAAAATGGAGGCTCCAAGCTTGAAGAGAATCCGTAACCTTTGATGAGGGTTTTGGGTCTTGAATGTGGGAGTGAAAATATGGCTAAGTGTTTTAGTGAGTATTGGGAAATGTTTTGGGGAAAATGAGGGTGAAATTTGGCTAAGTATAGGTAAAAATATATTTGGGAAAACTTAGTCCCAACACTTAGAAAAATTTGGACGGACTAGGAAAAACAGTGTAGGAAATATACATCTCCACGTCGCAAAGAGAATGCGGAGGCTCACTGGAAATTGCAACAAGTGAAATTTCATAATTAGATTCCTTTGGTTTAAAATAGAAGTTAGACTCTTTTCACCCTTATTTGAACCCCCTATACAAGAATATGAAGTCGGATTTTTGAAATAGCCAACGAATTTTTAGATATACGGAAAACAAGATTTCAGATACTTCCGAGGCACATTTTTAGGCACTTTTATGGGGTCATTTCTATATAACCCCCTTGGGTACATTCGTACATGAATAAAAAAGAGATGTACAAGACAAGAGTGATCATGAACAAATCAGCCCCAACAAGAATGCAACATAACATGTAAAAACACCATTTTCAAAATCTCTACATAAGTGTAAAATCATCATAAGTTTACCAACTTAAACATGAATGCATATGAATGACATAAGGGCTGAAATGTAAGACTTAAAGTAACATATGGAACTTAGGATTAATACCTTAGGCTTTAGTGGAGTGAAAAAGACATGGATACTGCTTTTGCATCTCCGCTTTGGCCTCCCAAGTAGCACATTCGACTTGTTGGTTCCTCCAAAGGACCTTAATGGATGTGACCTCTTTGTTCCTCAATATCCTTACTTTCCCATCAAATATCTAAAGTAGAACCTCCTTATAAGTTAAGTTATCCTCAACAACACCCACAACGTCAAGAGGCACAATGGAATTAGGATCACCAACACATTTTCTCAACATAAAGGCATGGAATCCCGGATGGACCAAATTAATTTCACTAGGTAACTTCAACTCATAAGCTACCTTGTCAACCCTCTTAATCGCTTCATAAGGACCAACACACCTTGGACTCAACTTTCCTTTTTTACCAAAACAGACTACACCTTTCATTGGAGATACCTTCAACTAAACACAATCATCCACTTGGAATTTTAGGTCTCTTCTTCTCATATTGGCATAGGATTTTTGACGACTTTGGGATGTCGTCAACCTCTCCCTAGACATCTTAACCTTCTCAAGAGCTTCCACAACCAGATCAGGCCCCAATAAAGTCACCTCTCCAACTTCAAACCAACCCACCGGTGATCTACAATGTCTCCCATAAAGAGCCTCAAAAGGAGCCATACCAATGCTAGTGTGATAGCTATTGTTGTAGGCAAACTCAATCAATGGAAGACGGTCATCCCAACTACCTTTAAGCTCCAAGACACAAGCCCTAAGCATATCCTCTGGTGTTTGAATCATCCTTTAAGCTTGGCAATCCGTTTGACGGTGGAAGGTCGTACTAAGATGAAATTTTGTTCCAATATCCCTTTGAAAAGATCTCCAAAAGTGTGAAGTAAATTGTGCACCGCAATCTAATATAATGGATAAGGGAACCCATGTAACCTCACTAACTCATGGATGTACAACCTTGTATACTCTACAGCACCATATCTAGTCTTGACCGGTAGAAAGTGAGCCGATTTCGTTATCCTATCAACCACAACCCATATGGAATCAAAACCTCTTCTAGTATTGGGCAACCCAACCACGAAATCCACATTAATCACCTCCCACTTCCAAGTAGGAATCTCTATGTCTTGGGTTAGGCCACCCGGCCTTTGATATTCGACCTTAATTTGTTGACAACTATGGCAACCGGAAACAAATTTAGCAATGTCCCTCTTCATGCCTCCCCAACAATATACATCCCTCAAGTCTCTATACATTTTGGTGGAACCGGGTGTATAGAATAAGAGGAATTATGGGCTTCATCAAGAATTCTCTCCCTCATACCATCAAAACATGGTCCACACAACCTACCTTGGCATCTAGGGCCCCATCTCCCCCTTGGAAGAAAACCTCTATCTTGCCTTCTTTCACCAAGGCCTTCAACTCAAGCAAGGAGGAGTCTAGATCTTGTTTTGCTATCACCTCATCAACCAAATAAAATTTAGAACTATCAACAACAACAACAACACCATCACCCACATCTTCTAACCTCACCCCAATCTAGCCAATCTATGCACCTCGCTAGCCATCTCCCTATCACCAACATCGACATGAGCTAGGCTACCAATAGACACCCGACTTAAAGCATCCGCCACAACATTTGCCTTACCCGAATGGTAACACAAACTCATGTCATAGTCCTTAAGGAGTTCTAGCCATCTTATTTGTCTCAAGTTGAGATGTTTTTGTGTCAAGACATATTGAAGGCTCTTATGATCGGTGAAGACACCATCATGCACACAATACAAAAAATGTCACAAAATCTTTAGTGAAAACACCACGGCGGCTAATTCAAGATCATGGGTAGGATAGTTCTTTTCATGCACTTTGAATTTCTTAGAAGCATAGACTATTACCTTACCATTTTGCATTAGCACGCAACCCAAACCAACTCTAGATGCATCACAATACACCACAGAACCCTCAAGCCCATCTGGTAGTGACAATATAGGAGCGGACACAAGTCTATCTTTCAATGTTTGGAAACTTTTCTTATATTCATCGGTCCACACAAACTTAACCTTATTTTGAGTCAATCTTGTCAAAGAAGAAGCAATGGAGGAGAACCCATTCACAAACCTTCTATAGTAACCTGCAAGGCCCAAGAAACTCCTAATGTCCGACGGGGTCAATGGTCTAGACTAATTCCTAATCACATCGCTTTTCTTGTGATCCACTTATATACAATCCTCCGACACCACATGACCCAAGAATGCAACCTCCTTCAACCAAAATTCACACTTGTCATATTTAGCATACAATCTCTCCTCCCTCAATTTTTGCAACATGACCCTCAAATGGCCCATATGCTCTTCCCTACTATGTGAATAAATCAAAATATCATCAATGAAGACCACAACAAAGGAATCAAGGTAGGGTTTGAAGACCCTATTCATTAGCTCCATGAAGATGGTCGACGCATTAGTCAACCCAAAGGACATCACCAGAAATTCATAATGCCTATATCTAGTCCGAAAGGCCATCTTGGGAATATCACACGCCCTCACCCTCACTTGATGATACCCATACCGAAGATCAATCTTAGAGAAAAAGCTAGCCCCTTGCAATTGGTCAAAAAGTCATCAATCCTTGGAATAGGATATATATTCTTTATAGTGACCCTATTGAGTTGCCGCTAGTCAATGTACATCCTAAGTGACCCATCTTTCTTCTTTACAAATAATACCGGTGCACTCCAAGGTGATTGGCTAGGTCTAACAAATTTCCTTTTCAACAAGTCTTTCAATTGCTCCTTTAACTCCTTCAACTCCACCAGGGCCATACCACAAGGCGGAATAGAGATATGTTGAGTGTCTGGAAGGAGATCTATGCGAACTATCTCCTTTTCAGGAGGGACACCGAAAAGGTCATCTGGGAAGACATCAACGAATTCACTTATAGCTGGGACTGACTCAATGGAAGGGACTTTGGACTCCACATCTTTGACCCTCATAAGATGATACAAACACCCCTTGGAAATCAACCTATGGGCTTTAATGCATGAGATAAACCTACTCCTCACTACCACATCATGACTTTCCCACTAAAGGACGGGTTTATTTGGAAATTGAAACTTGACCCTATGGGTTCTACAATTAGTAGAAGCATAGTATGCATGCAACAAATCCATCCTAAGAATAACATCAGTATCAACCATATCTAATTCAACAAGATCACAAGATAAGATTTTATGCAAGATGCAAACCGGAAAGTTTCTATACCACCCTCCTAGCAACAATAGATGCACCAATAGGAGTAGACATCTCATATGACTCTTGCAAGAACTCTGACTCAACATGGAACTTTTTAGCAACAAAGGGGGTAACAAAGGAAAGGGTGCCACCCGGATCAATCAAAGCATATATATCAACATCAAAGATTTTCAACATAGCGGTAACAACATATGGGACCTCACAAACCCCTTGCCTCCTATATGGAGCGTAGAATCGATTATGCCTCGGGTCACCACCTTGAGGATGTCCTCTACCCAATGGAGCAACATTTGCACCCCGAGCCTTACCACGATTTCTTGGACAATCCACCCTTTTGTGACCAAGCTCCCCACTATCAAAACATGAATTAGAACCGCTCATACATGGGCCCTTATGACTCTTTCCACATATACCACACACATCAATGGGGGCCACACCACCAACACCTTGAAGCCTAGGGAAGTCATTGGCAAACCCCCTATTAGTAGCATGAGAAGGCCCTTGGCCATGATGGAATTGACTACCCCTATAGAACTTACCCCCAATACGAGCTCTATTGGCCTCATGGCCCCTTCTCTTCCTCAATTTTCCTTCCTCTATTTGCTCAACATATGTCATCAACAAAGACAAGTCCATGTCACCAATAAGCAAGGCCGATTAACACTCTTCTCTTACCAAACCGAAGACCCCCATAACGAACTTGTTCATCCTTGACCTAGGATCGGCCACCAAGTGAGGAACATACTTGGAAAGTTGATTAAATTTGAGGGCATAGTCCCTCACACTCGTAGAACCTTGTTTCAAGTTTATAAACTCAACCAACATTGCTTCCCTAAGCTCAAGAGGAAAGAATCGATTAACGAAGGCCAATTTGAATTCCTCCCAAAACACCACAAATCCATTACACTTCTCACTCTTCCGTTGATCAAACCAAATTTGGGACACCCCTTTGAGTTGGTACACTACCAACTCCGCCTTCTCATTTGGCCCAACACCTATGATAGACAAGATTTTGTAGACCTCATCAATAAACTCTTGTGGATGTTCATCCACATTTGACACATGAAAACTAGAGGCTTCATCCTCATGTAGTCTCTCACCCTATCTCCCGGGGTATTACCATGAGAGACTTGGGCCCCTTGTTGGACTTGGTTGGCCACAACTTAGGCAAGCATAGTAAGAGCATTCCAGAGCTCACCATTGGTAGGTTGCTCCTCGGGAGTTTGGACACGTCTTTCTCTAGTGTTTGGCATGAACTAGCATAGCAAAAAATAAGCGTTAAGGGGGAAAACTTATCAAAACTCTATAGTACAACTTAGAACATGAAGAAGGGAAACATTTCCTAAAACGCCTCATAGCCTCCTACTCATAGTCATGGCACGCTTCACAACTATGAATAGGACTCTAATCAATGAGGTGTGTGGGACTTCAAGGATCTATCAACCTAGTGCTCTAATACCAAGTTTGTCATGACCCAAGCCTAGGGCCTAGACGTGACACCTCGAATGGGAAACCCGAAGGAACCCCAATCAAGCCTCTTAACTTGTCATTACACATTCTTGGTCGCAGAAGTATATAAAAGACATGTAGCATATAATGGGGCATTGGGGCTAAGGGAAAGCTTTGACACACATCAACATCAATAGACAAGGAATCATAGCTCATATCATAAATACATAACTTGTTCAACAAGAACCTCTGAATACATAGATAGAGCGGGGGCCAAGACAAAGTAACTAGGCTCACCCTTATAGTCAAATAGAACATAAGATAGTGTCTCAATACATAGATAAGAGGAAAACATAAACCTAAGTCTCTGAAATGGAGGAATCACCAACAAGCTTAGAATAGCACCGTCTAGCCACGTTGAGGAGAAGGATAATCTACTTGGGCACCAGTTCCTACATAGTGATATAATGTATGCAAGAGTATGCATTAGTATGTTTGAATGTACCAAGTATATGGGATGCAATGCAACAAGAGATAAGCTTCATAATCAACATGCATAACAATAGGAAATAAGCATGATATAACTATATGACATGTATGATCAATGCATAAGTAAAAAATGCTTAAGTAATCCATACTTATATAGAATATCATATGTGTAGAAGTGACCAAGCTAGATTCCAAAGTACAAACCCTTGGTAAGTTAGTGATGTTGCCACCTCATCATTAGGTGGATGAGTACTAACCCTTATCTAGGTTGGTGATAATGTCGCTCCATCACCATAGTGGATGAGTACTAACCATCATCTAGGTTGATGAGTACTAACCCTTATCTAGGTTAGTGGTGATGATGCCCCATCACTAGGTGGAGAAGTACAAACCCTTCACTAGGCTATCCGGGGACTAGACCACCCGGATTGGGCATGGTCAAGTTCTACTCTTTATATAGGATTCATAATATGCAACCTCTTATTTCATCATCATATAGTCAATCATAATATCTCATGCTTTGAACTTTCATTTTCTGTAGAAACCATAACCAAACATTTTATCAAACACCCTAGGGGTGTTTAATAGGGGTAAAAGACCAAGCAATTTAAAGATGAAATCATGCAAGAAAATCCATTGTAAAACCATTAATCAACACCTTGCAACATCCCCAAGACATTCACATCAAAAACCCTCACTAAATCCAACATTAGATCCAAGATTTGAAGCTCAAAACATGCTAAAACAACCGTACTTTCATGAACTAAAATCACTATACAGTAAATTTCTCAATATACAAGACTCACATGTAAAATTAATTTTAAATCATGAATTATTAAGCAAAAGAGGGTTTAGGCACCACGGGTGGAAGGACCCAATGGCTCAACACCACATACCTTAGCTTTGGGCAAGTTCTTGATGAAGTTTGAAAATGGAGGCTTGAAACTTGAAGAGAATCCTTAACCTTGGATGAGGGTTTTGGGTCTTGAATTTGGGAGTGAAAATATGGCTAAGTGTTTTAGTGAGTGTTAGGAAGTGTTTTGGGGAATATGAGGGTGAAATTTGACTAAGTATAGGTAAAAATACATGTGGGAAAACTTAGGCCCAACACTTATAAATATTTGGATGGACTAGAAAAAAATAGCACAAGAAATACACATCTCCATGTCGCGGAGAGGACGTGGAGGCTCCCTGGAAATTGCAGTAAGTGAAATTTCATAATTCGATTCCTTTGCTTTAAAATCAAGGTTAGACCCTTGTCCCCCTAGTTTGGTCACCCTGAACAAGAATATGAAGTCGAATTTTCGAAATAACCAATGAATTGTTAGATATATGAAAAACAAAATTCCGAGCACTTTCGGGCTCAACATGGAATGTTTTGGCAACAAAGGGGGTAACAAAATAAAGAGTGGCACCAGGATCAATCAATGGATAAACATCAAAATCAAAGATTTTCAACATACAGGTAACAACGTCGGGAACCTCATCAACCCCTTGCCTCCCAAGTAAAGCATATAACAGACTGTGCTTTGGGGAACCATCTTGTCGGCTACCTCTCCCCAAAGGAACTGCATTAGCACCTTGTGGATGAACCTCCTTACCCTTGTTGCAATTTTGAGGGCAATCCAACATCTTATGCCCAACTTCTCCACACCCATAACACGCATTAGTATCCCTAAGCCCGGGCCACTATGACCCTTACCACATCTCGGACACCCACTATTAGGAACCACATCCCCAACACCTTGGGCCCTGGGAAAATCATTGGCAACCTTTTTAGGAAATGCATGAGAAGACCCTTGGCCTTGATGGAACCGGCCACCCTTTTGACTATGGAACTTTCCCTCAAAACGGGCCCTCTTGGCCTCATGACCCCTTCTCTTCCTCAACTTCTCCTCCTCCATTTGTTCAGAATAGGTCATCAAAATAGGGAAAATCCATGTCACTAATCAACATGGCGGACCGGCACTCTTCACTCACCAAGTCGGAAACACCTATCATAAATTTATTCATCGTAGACCTTGAGTCGGCCACCAAGTATGGAGCATATTTTGATAGTTGGTTGAACTTGAGGGCATACCGCCTCACACTCATAGACCCTTGTCTCAAATTTATAAATTCACCAATTTGGCTTCCTTCAACTCAAGAGGAAAGAACCGATTAAGGAAAGAAGCCTTGAGCTCCTCCTAAAGCACCACATTGTTGATTCTCTTTTCCTACTTCCATTGATTGTGCCATATTTATGCTACCCCTTTGAGTTGGTAGGCTGCTAACTTCGCCTTATCCTCCGACCTCACACCCATGATAGCCAAAATCTTGTAAACCTCATCAATGAATTCATGAGAGACCTAATTCACCTTTGACCCATAGAATTTCGGGGGATTCATCCTCACGAAATTTCTCACCCGAGATGGCGGTGTAGGAGCATGAGGGGCTTGGGTACCTTGGTTAGCTTGATTAGCCATAACTTGTGCAAGCAAAGTGAGAGCATCCCAAAGCTCTCCATTAACGGGTTGCTCCTTGGGTGTGCGGGCTCCTTCCTCTCTTGTTAGGCATGATCTAGCATATCAAAGGAAAATTGTTAGGGGGAAAACTTACCGAAACTTCGATAGTACAACATAGAGTAAGACTAAGGAAAACATTTCCTAAATGCCTCAGAGCCTCTAGCTCATAGTTGTGGTGCACAACATAACCATGAATAAGACTCTAATCGACGCGGTCTGTTGGACTTCGAGGATCTAACAACCTAGTGCTCAGATACCAAGTTTGTCACGACCCAAGCCTAGGACCTAGACGTGACACGACGCAAAGGGAACCCGAAGGGACACCAAGCAAGCATCTTAGCACATCCTTACACATCCTTGGTCGCGGAAGCAATAAAATATCAACAAGAGATAGTAAATAGGGATAACAAGGGCTAAGGGACATCTTTCATATCATAAACAACAAGAGTCATGAGAGAGTCAAAGCTTATAACATTTCATATAACATGTCCAACAACACCTCTACTACATATATAAGAGTGGGGGCCAAGACAAGCAACTGGGCTCACTCTCATAGTCAACTTATACATAAAAGAAAGATAGTCTTAGAACATAGCATGAGGTCATAAGCATCATCCCCGAAATGGAGGACTCACCAAAGAACTTGAGAGAAGTCGTACTAGCCACGTGGAGGAGGATGATCAAGCGGGCTTCCGGTTCCTACATGGTGACATCATGTAGAGATAGAGTATGCGTTAGTATGTTTGAATGTACTAAGTATGTATGCTGCAATGCAACAAGTGATAAGTACCATAACCAAAATGCATAACATAGGCAATGGGTAAGTATATAGCAATATGGCATGTATGAATGATGCTTAAAGTAAAACTATGCTTATATACGACATAATACATGTGTAAGTAGAGACAATTTTTAGAGCATATCCAAGGACTACCACCCCCTTGGAGAGACGAATGAGGTACGAACCCCTCAATAGGTTGATGAGGTACAAACCCCCCAACATGGTTGATGAGGTACAAACCCCCCAACATGGTTGATGGAGTACAAACTCCCCAACATGGTTATCAAGGTACGACATGGTTGCATGAGCCTAGCACCTCTCGAGCAAGGTGATCGAGGTACAAACCCCTCAACAAGGTTACCCAGGCCTACAATCCCCCAAATGAGGCTTGGTAAATTCCCAAAACTATAGAGATAATATCATATACATACGTTCCTTTCATCATCATATAGTCATTCAACTCATAAGACAATCATTGAACCTTCAATTCCTTAAGAAATAATAATTCGGACATTTTATCAAACACATGGCGGCTGTGTAGTACTAGTGTAAAACCATGCAATTTAAGAGTGAAATAATGTTAGAAAATTCAATGTAAAACCATCAATAGATATTTGGTAACATCCTCAAGTCATATACATCAAAGCCCTTCATCAAATCTCATAATAAATCTTAGATTCATATCTCAAAACATGCTAAACAACTATTATTTTCATGAAACCCCAACATAGTATGCAATGAAATTCATAATAGATAAGACCCATGAGTAAATTAACTTTAAATCATGCAATTTTAAGTGAAAGAGAGCTTGGGTATCATGGGCAAAAGGAACTCATGAAAGAATCCCACATCTCTATTAGGTAATATTTATTTTCTAATTTTCGTCACTCTTTTTCATCACAGCACACCTGCGATAGAAAATTCATATCTTCTTGTCGAAATATCAAAATCATGACCCATTTGATTTTTCAGTAACTAGCCTTATAAATCTACAACATATTTGATGATTAATGTCAAAATCCTTCTCAATTGTTGGGAATTAATTGTTGATTTTGCTTCTCCAGACTTGATTTTTTTTACAGCTTTATGGAGTCTCACCAAAATGTTTGTATCTTGGTGTATGAGTGTCCGAATGGCGAACAACCTGATTCTATAGAATGTAGACTTCAATTTCTATAGTATATCCAAATATTGCGGACAAATTTTTAATCAAAGGACCAAAATTAATATTTTGAAAATTTAGCTACCCAATCAACTTTGATGTGACTTTGGACAATATTCATGAGTTCACTTCTTTGCGTTTTTGCTGAAGGGCCGCATATTGATTTCGTATTGATTGAGATTTCTTCCATCATCCACATGCAGATAAAAAGAATGAAAAACCTTTAAGTCAGTAGCATCATAGCCATCATGACCTGCGCGGGAGCATATACCACACATTTCACAATGTTGATTTGAAGCTTCGCGTTATTCGCACTGTAGGATGCATCACCCTTTTTATTATAATTTTTTGTATAGATTCACAATATACTTCAAATAGTCTCAATATCAAACCAAAAAAATATAAGGGATAATCCAAAATTGATGAGGAATCACTTAGTGATGCTTGATTTGTAGTCGCGGTTTTGACAAGCGCCACACTTAATGAATTTTTATGCAATTGTGACTTTGATGGTGACAAACACACTTGATTTTTTTTTTTTGGAGTTGTGCCTTTAGCAATGAACCACATTGTATGTCTTGTTCTATAGTTGTGACTTTGGTAATGAACTACATTGTGTGCCTCTTTCTCTGTTGTTGTTGTTTTGGTGATGAATCATACTGAGTGCATCCTTCTATAATTTGCATCTTTGATGACAAACCACACTTTATGTTTCATGCCCCCATGTTAAAGATAGAGGCTCATTTATGACTGCTCGATCCATATAACATTTGAAGTGACGATGTTTGATGAAGAGATGATGCAAACTTGATAGAGGCATTTAAAATGAGTTGGCAAGTCACTATTTGACGTCCAATCTCATTTTTTCTTACTTAGATTCTTTGTACAGGATGACACATCAATTTTTTTCTTATCATTGTTGATGTATAAATCTTGCAATTTTTTGAAGCAATAAAATATATTTACTTTACACTTTAATGCAATAATGTGACTTTTTTTTCGGTTAGACCACTTATTTTGAGGTGTTCAACCTAGTGAATTTTTTTAAACTAATGCGGACCAACAATAATAACATAAAGATTAACTCATTTTATGGAGATTTCGTCACCTGAAGACTTAGCTCAAATTTGAAGAGTTTCAAAACAAACAACTTAACTCATATTTGATAAGATTCATGACATGCATTTGAGGCTCATGCATCGAGGAGTATTTGGTTTGAAGGCTTTGCTCAACTTTTATGAGCTTCGAAACTTAAAGATTTTGATTGAATTTGAAGAACTTCATGATATGGAGACTTAGTTCAAATTTGTCAAATTTTGCTCAAGTTTTAAGAGCATCACAACTTGAAGACTTAGGTCGAATTTGATGAGCTTTATGATATGCATTTTATGATCATGCTCGAGGAGCATTTGACTTGAAGACTTTGCTCGAATTTGATGAGCTTTGAAACACAAAGGTTTTAGCTAAATTTGAAGAACTTCATGATATGGAGACTTCCATTTGTTCAAATTTGTCGAACTTTGCTCGAATCTTAAGAGCATCACAACTTGAAAACTTAGCTCGGATTTGATGAGCTTTATGACATGCATTTTATACTCATTCGTCGAGGAGAATTTCTACCTATATAGACTCTTCAATTTCAATTTTGGATGAAAGGTTGTCCTCATCCTCAATATCATGTAAGTTTTTTCATGATTCTCAAAGTAGAGCAACCCTTTGATCTCTATCTATGACGAGCTCGATTCCATATCATGAGCATGAGTTGCTAGTTCTTCAAATTTTTTAGATTTTATGCCTTGCATTATGTAATGAAGATCCCAATGCATACCTTAGATGCATGTTTCAATCCTAGAAGTTTCACTAAGGCAATCTTTGCAATTAAGGCTCAAGCTCCTCTAATAATTAATGAGGTCAATGACTTGCTCATTATTCCACTCGTGGGCATTAATAAGCTCTATCATGCTTATAACACATCTTGCGCTATAAAAACGCTTAAGAAATTATTACTCCATATGCTCCCAGCTATCGATGGAACCAGGTTAAAGATCTATGTACCAGTCGAAAGCAATTCCTGTGAATGATCAAACGAACTACTTAACAAGATAATCATCATATGTTCCAACGTCATTGTATGTTTCGACAAAGTGTTCCACATATTATTTTGTATTTCCTTTGCCGTCAAATTGCTACAGTTTAGGAGGTTGATACCCAACATGTATCATTAGAGTATCAATTGTTTGAGAATA
>JAPFFP010043397.1:0-13278 GCA_026153255.1 Solanum medicagineum | reverse complement strand
CTGCCTATTTTCCAACTTTCACTTACTTAGTTTTGGGCCCAATTTGCTAGGTGTGTTGTGATGTCTTTGGGCCCTTTCTATTATAATTCTTGGGATGAAAATGTAGCCCTTTTATGATGCTAAAACATGGGCCAAAGTTACACCCTTAACACGGACTTTATTCATAATCGAACTTAGGCAAATTCGACGTCGAGCCTCGTCTCCGTTTAACTAGCGATTTTTGAGCTAAGCAAGTAGGTGACTCACCTGCTAGCTTTTAAGTCCTACAAGCACCTCAATTTTCTTACTTCATTTAAGGCCGTAATCTCCTTAATTCGACACAAAACATGTATTCACTCGACCCTCTTAAGCGTTAAATGCACATATAGCCCAATAACGCGAGATTCAAGCACTTTTAAAAATTTAGCATCACTTGTCCAAACCATGTCATGTTTCATTTGAATTGTGCCAATATTATAAGGTGTGGGGTGCTACATTATAACATGATTCAAATTATTTTAAATTCAAAATATATTAGTCCAAAATATAAATGTTGCGAATTAATATAATTGGATTAATTGATTAAGTCCAATAAAATATGGATTTAATTAAAAGACCAAATTTATTCATTTGTGCTACAAGAAGTGACCCACTTTACTAGGCCCTACATCCCCCATCCTAGAGGCCCACTTGATGCCACATGGTGGATGACATGGCATGCCAAGTCAAACAAAGAAGTCAATAGGATCATGCCATGTGTCAAAATGACATGACATTCCAATCTAAATCAAAGGGCAATAAAAATATGCCACATGTGCAAGTGATGTGTCTCAACCAATCGAATATTGCCATGTCACTTATAAGAAAACTTATTCTTATTACTTTTCCTGCACCATGTCACCTTAAATCTGATTGGACAGAAGATCATGAAATCCATATATCAAGATCAAGACCACCAAATTCAAGATCAACCCAAAAGCCCTTGAATTCAAGTATAAGTCAAGATCAAATCTATCAAGTTTTTCAAGATTCAAGAACAAGCTAAACAGCCCTTGAATTTATATTTGAAAAGGCAAATAGAGGATTCATGAGATTGTAGAACTCACACCTTGAAATAAAATACTACAATTGCTGCAACATTTTTTGCTCCTTGATTATTATTTCTCAACATGAATTTTATTGTCATACAATTTCTGGCACACCCAGTGGGATAATCTCTACCTCTCATCTCGACTTTTCAAGAATCAAAGAAGATTGAAATGGCTTCTAAAAATATTTCCCAATCAACTTCCTCTAAGGCTGCTAATTCCAAGTTCTCTATTGAAGTGGAGGGAATCCTTGGTGTTACTTTTGGAAGTGTCAAAGCTATCACAAGAAGCAAAGCTACTATGCTGGAACAGCAGCCTGCACTCGCTCCTAACTTTGGATATTTAACGCCAAAGAGAGAGAGGTCCTCCATAAATGCTTCAGAAGGAGGAAGTAGTTTCGCTGAGAAGATCAAGCAGACTTTAGCTCTACTTGAGGTCTCTGGTTCCAAGAACTCCACCGCAAAGAAAGACCAGGATTCATCTAATGAATCTTCTCCATATACATCACGTAATGTGAGTCCTCTGGAGATCAACTTTCAAAATAATCCATGCTAATCTTAAATGCCTCCAACAGTCATGCAAGCAATGACAACTAATGTTTCATCCATGGAGGAACAACTTGCGAATTCAACAAAGATGATTGGAGGATTGACCAGGCATATGCAACACCAAGAGTCTCGCATCGATAAGTTGATGGATACAGTAGATGCTTATTAGATGGGGTATCTAGCCATGCACCTAGGAAGGGTATTGAGATTTCAAGAGACTGAAAATCCTATGAAGCAAGCGCCAACTCTCAAGGAGCTACCCGTTTATGCCGAAGGAATGATCCCATTTGATCAATTAAAGAAGTTCATTGAACGAACCATTAAATACAAGTGTGAAGTCTCCGGCAAGTCTTCCATATGTATGCTAAGCCATACACTGCAAGGATTGATAGCCTTAAAGTGCCTGCTGGCTATCATCCTCCCAAATTTCAACAGTTCGAGGGCAAGGGAAATCCGAACCAGCATGTGGCACACTTTGTGGAAACATGTAATAATGCTGGGACCTATGGAGACTATCTTGTCAAGAAGTTCATTGGCTCCTTAAAGGGGAATATCTTTGACTGGTACACTGACCTTGAGCCTCATTCCATTGATAATTGGGAGCAACTAGAGCATGAGCTTCTCAATAGCTTCTATAACACAAGGTGCACAATGAGCATGGTAGAAATCACAAATACTTGCTAAAGAAAAGATGAACCAGTCATCGACTTCATAAATTGATGGAGGAAAACAAGCCTAAATTGCAAAGATATTCTCAGCAAAGCTTCAACAATAGAAATGTGTATCCAAGAAATGCATTGGGGACTTCTCTACATCTTAAAAGGAATCAAGCCAAAGTCCTTTGAAGATTTAGCTACTCGCGCTCATGACATGGAGTTGAGCATGTCTTCTATAGGAAAAGATATGATACCTATCCATGATCCTTGCAAAGGAAAGGACAAGGTGAAACAAACGAAAATGGAGCAAATTTTTCTCAAGAATGATTACAAGGAATCTATGAATGTCAATGCATCACCTGTGAAATTCACTAGAAAGGAAAGCAGGAAGCACAGTGTGTGACGCTTTGTAACTCAATGCTCTTATGTACCCATGTTTCAAGCCTCATAGTTTTAGGTGCAGAGTGTATTAGGCTTATGAGAGACTCCTTTGTACCTAGAAGAGTTCAAGACTTCCCTAAGAGTTGAGTTTTATGTGATGGTTCATGCAAGGGTCAACTTTAAACAAGCACAACTTTTAGCATACTTGTACCTAGGTGGCCCACAACAGGTCAAATGAAAGACCTTTGAGTTATCTTTCCAACGCACTTGGTTGCACCTCATTTAGAGTTCAAAGTCAAAGATTATGGTCATTTTACTGAATATTGCTAGTGCAGAGTTGCACTACTAGCCCACAGTTACGAGTCGTAGGTCGGGGTACAACTCATAGGTCAGACTCGTAGCAATTTCCAGAGACTTTGAAATTGAGCCAAAGGGTCATGTGAGGGGTCAACCAAGTCGTAGTGCTACCTACGGGTTGTAATGGGGCCCATAACAGTCATTAGACAACTTTTAAGGAATAGTTATTTTGGTCCTTTCTACCCTTTCTAAGCTCTTGATTGACGTTTTTATGCTCATTCAAGGTCCCAAAACCCTTAAGTTCTTCATTGTATTGATAAAATACTCTCTCAAACACTTATACTAATATTTCACTCCAAAATCAAGTGTCCAAATCTCTTCGAATCTAAGGATTTTCTTCAAGCTTCAAGCCTCCATTTTCAATCTTCATCAAGAACTTCTCCAACACTAAGGTATGTGGATTTCAACTATTGGGTCCTTTCCCCCATGTTGCCTTATAATCTTTCTACTTAAATTGAATGATTTAAAGTTAATTTTACATGTGGATTTTATATATTATGAAATTTACTGCATAGTGATTTGAGTTCATGAAAGTATGGTTGTTTTTGCATATTTTGAGCTCTAAATCTTAGATCAAATGTGAGATTTGATGAAGGATTTTAACGTATATTTCTTAAGGGTATTGCAAGATGTTGATTGATGGTTTTACAATGGATTTACCTACATGATATCATCTCTAAATTGCATGTTCTTATACCCCCATTAAACACCCACCAAGTATTTGATAAAATGTCCAGATTATGATTCTTGGATTGTTGAAGGCTTAATGCTTGGCATATGAGATATATGACTTTATGATGATGAAAGAATGATGTATGTGTGATAATTTCATGATGAGCTTCTATAGTATTGCATGTTGACCATAACCATGTTGATGGGTTAGTACCTTGACCACTATGATGGAGGGTGAGAAGTCCATTAACCATGTTGAGGGGTTAGTACCTTGACCACTATGATAGAGGATGATGAAGTCCATTAACCATGTTGAGGGGTTAGTACCTTGACCACTATGATGGAGGGTGATGAAGTCCATTAACTATGTTGAGGGGTTAGTACCTTGACCACTACGATAGAGGGTGAGAAGTCCATTAACCATGTTGAGGGGTTAGTACCTCGACCACTACCAGGGGGTATTAAGCCTTAGATTCCAAGCACTACTTTTCTTGGTCTTTGATGATGGTTTCTCCTTACATATGTATTATAATCTATATGACCATGATTTTTACTAGAAGCATCCATTCATGCATATCATATTGTTCTATGCTATCCGTTGTCTATGTTCATGCATTTCGATTATGTTGCCTATATCATTTTCCATTGCATCCTACATACTTAGTACATTCAAACATACTAACATATACTCTATGCCTACATAATGTTACCATGTTGGAACTTGTGCTCTATTTGGTCATCATCCTCCTCCATGTGGCTAGTGGCATCCATTCAAGCTAGTTGGTGAGTCCTCATGTCCATGGGAAATATCTATGTTCTTATGTTATGTTATAAACACTATCTTTCCTTTTTGGTATACTTTGACTATGAGGGTGAGCCTGGTTACTTGTCTTGGCCCCTGCTAAGTTCTATGTTAGAGGTGTTGTTGGACAAGATATGTATTATGCTTAAGTTATGACTCACTTATGATATTCAAGCTATTTAAATATAATTTTCTCTCCCATAGTCCCAATTTCCCCTTGTTTATGTTTCATATGATGAATTATCTTGCTTCCACGACCAAGGATGTGTGGTGATATACTATGAGGTTTGTTTCGGATTCCTTCGGGTTCCCCATTCACCGATCACGTCTAGGCCCTAGGATTGGGTCTTGACAAAGATGGTATTAGAGCACTAGGTTGATAAATCCTCGAAGTCCAACACACAACATCGATTAGAGTCTTATTCATGGTTGGGTTTTGCACCATAACTATGAGCAAGAGGCTATTAGACGTCTTAGGAAATGTTTCCCTTCTTCATTATCTATGTCGTGCTTTAGAAGTGAGATAGGGCCTTCCCCTCTAACGAATGTTCTTTGCTCTTCTAGTTGATCATGCCGCTTCAAAGAGAAAGATGAAGGAAGGTAAGTTGAAAGTTTTGATTTTGATGGATCAGAGTTTCACTATTCCTTTCATTATTACTTCTGGTTGCTAGTAGGCTTCTTGTGTGCCCCGAGTTGTTATGTGAACCTTTGGTGTTTACCTCTTGGTTAAGTATATTGTTGCTAGAAAGTTCATAGGTATTGTTCCATGTTCATATTGCATTAGGTCTTGCCTTGTGGCTTGTTGAGTTGATGTGGTGGATTTGATGTTGTACTTGGGATGGAATAGTTGCATACATGTTGGGTCTCCATGGATGGTAGGATCTGTAGAGTTAGAATCTAACTCCCTAATGAACCCATCTTTGAGTGGGAGGTTGTTAGGTGGTAGCAAAAGAGGTAGGTCCATTCTGGTCTTAAGGTTCAATTGATCTCTAAAGTTTGCCCCATGTTCTTATTGCATAGATATCTTGTCTTGTAATTTTGGTTGAACTTAGCTTGATCTGTTGGAGATCTTGGGGTACTTTGGGCTACTTGCATAGCATGTTTCCAATGAGTGTAGAACCCGTAAGGTTGTCATATGATGGTTGTGGATGGTCGATCTAATTGGTCAACTACAATGGGATAGTCATTTTTCTAAGATTGATTTTTGGTTTGAGCTTTGTCCCCGAGTAAGCATTATTAGTAGTGGTGGAGTTATTTGGTTGATTCATGCATTGGCTATGTTTATAGGTTTCTACAATAGGGTCTTAAAACCCTACCTTGGTATGTTTGTGGTGGTCCCTAGTAATGAAGTATTGATTTATTTAGAGCTTGTGGATTATTTGGGGGTAGTGTTGCAAGTCTTGGGGGATGAGAGGTTATTTGCTAAATATGATAATTAGAATTCTTTAAGGATTATGAATGAGTGTGCATTATTTTTCCCCGGTAAGGCTAATGTTGTGGTCGGTGCTCTATGTAGCCTGGCATGTGTGGTTGATGGTGGCAATGAGGAGACTAGTGGGGTCCATCGGTTGGCTAGATAGGAAGTTAGGTTAAAGAAAGTTGAGAATTGTAGTATAGTATTCTTGATGGTTCCAAATGTTCTTGGGTTAAGAGGTCTAGTTAGGTGAGGTCTTAATTTCCTCCTTATTAGAGTTGGAAGTTTTGGGTGAGAAGATGATAGAGTGGAGGTTGTCTCCCAAGGGGGAGATGGTGGTTATGGTACCAAGTGGGTTAGGTGTATTTAAGGTTGGCATTTGAGTTGAGGATTGTGAGTCCTTATAGAGTATAAAGGGAGGTTTTAAGGTTACATAAGTTAGGGAATTGCCTATGGATGTAGATATAATTCATTTGGTTCTTCATGCTTCTAGGTGGATGGGATGTGTTGGTGACTCTAGTGCTATAGCACTCTTTGAAATTGTGGGTGATATAGAGGACAAGTTGGCTGGGGAAAGTCCCGGTGGAGGTGTTGGATTGATGAGTGGAGAAGTTGATTAATGAGGATGTGGTGTTCACTTAGGCCCTCTTTAAAGGATCATCAAGTCAAAGGTGTCTCCAAGAAAGCCACGGCGGTCTTATGGGAGCGATACTCGTACCTTATTCACTCTAATCAAGCCTAAGATAGCGACTAAGTTCTTCATGTCATTTCAAGTCTTATGATTCAGGCCCTATGTCATTCATATGCATTCGTGTTTAAGTTGGAAAATTTATGATGATGGTCTTATCAATAAAATTTCCATTTATCCGTGATCTAGGCATAGGTTGCAATCCATTCTCGAATTCTTTTCATTACCTCTCATGGGAAAAAGATCCCACAGGAAAAGAATTGTATAGTACGAAATGACATAAAAACTGTTTTTTTTTTAAAGAAAAAAACAAAAGATATGGATCCTCTATTCCAATTGTTCCTTTTTGACAGGAATCGAGAAGAAATAAGAAATATTTCATCGCGATTCGATTTCATACTAATGTAGTAATATAGGAACTATTCCGATTTTGGTGAAGTTACAAATTAGAGTTACACTTATGTTGAGATTTTGAAGTGGTGTTTTAAATGTAATACTGCCTTCTTGTTGGGGCTGATTTGTTCATGATTACTCTTGTCTTGTACGTCTCTTCCACATTCGAGGACGAATGTTCCCAAGGGGAAGATATTGTGACACCTCGTACCTCGATGCTCTTATGTACCCATGTTTCAAGCCTAATTTGTTTAGGTAGAGAATGTATTAGGGTCATGGGAGACTCCTAGTACCTAGACGAGTTCAAGACTTCCCTAAGAGTTGAGTTTTGGGTGATCGTTCATGCAAGGGTTAATTTAAACAAGCATAACTTTTAGCACACCTGGAACTGGGTGGCCCGCAACATGTCAAATGAAATCCCTTTGAGTTAGCTTTCCAATGCACTTGGTTTCACTTCTTTTAAAGTTCGGAGTCAAAGGTTATGGCCATTTTACTGAAGACTGCCAGTGAAGAGTTGCACTACGAGCCCATAGTTACGAATCGTAGGTCGAGGTACAACTCGTAGGTCAGGCTCATAGTAATTTCCAGAGACTTTGAAATTGAGCTAAGGGGTCACTTAAGGGGTCCTACGAGTCGTAATGCTACCTACGGGTCGTAACGGGACCCGTAACAGTCATTAGACAGCTTTTTAGGAAGGGTTATTTTGGTCCTTTCCACACTTTCTAAGCTCTAGACTGACGGTCTTATGCTCATTCTAGGTCGCAAAACCCTTAAGTTCTTTATTGTATTGATAAAATACTCTCTCAAACCCTTATACTAATATTTCACTCCAAAATCAAGTGTCCAAATCTCTTCCAGATCTAAGGATTTTCTTCAAGCTTCAAGCCTCCTTTTTCAATCTTCATCAAAAACTTCTCCAAAGCTAAGATATGTGGGTTTCAATCATTGTGTCCTTTCGCCCATGGTGCCTAATCCTCTTTCTGCTTAAATTGCATGATTTAAAGTTGATTTTACATGTGGGTTTTGTATATTAAGAAATTTACTGCACAATGATTTGAGTTCGTGAAAGTATGGTTGTTTTAGCATATTTTGAGCTCTAAATCTTAGATCAAATGTGAGATTTGATGAAAGGTTTTAATATATATTGCTTGAGGGTGTTGCAAGGTGTTGATTGATGGTTTTACAATGGATTAACCTGCATGATTTCATCTCTAAATTTCATGGTCTTATACCCCCATTACATACCCGCCAAGCGTTTGATAAAATGTCCAGATTATGATTCTTGGATTATTGAAGGCTTAATGCTTGGCATATGAGATATATGACTTTATGATGATGAAGAATGACGTATGTGTGATAATTTCATGATGAGCTTCTATAGTATTGCATGCTGATCATAACCATGTTGAAGGGCAAGTACCTTGACCACTGTGATGGAGGATGAGAAGTCCATTAACCATGTTGAGGGGTTAGTACCTTGACCACTATCATGGAGGGTGATGAAGCCCATTAACCATGTTAATAGGTTAGTACCTTTACCACTATGATGGAGGGTGAGAAGTCCATTAACCAAGTTGAGGGGTTGGTACCACGACCACTACCAAGGGGGTGTTAAGACTTGGATTCCAAGCACTACTTTGCTTGCTATATGATGATGGTCTCTACTTACATATGTATTATGATCTATATGAGCATGATTCTTACTAGAAGCATCCATTCATGCATATCATATTATTATATGATATCCATTGTCTATGTTTATGCATTTCGATTATGTTGCCTATCTCTTGTTGCATTGCATTCTACATACTTAGTACATTCAAACGTACAACCGCATATTCTATTCCCATGATGTTACCATGTAGGAACCGATGCTCTATTTGGTCATCATCCTCCTCCACGTGGCTAGTGGCATCCATTCAAGCTAGTTGGTGAGTCCTCATGTCTGAGGGCAATATCTATGTTCTTATGCTATGTAATAAAGACTATCTTTCCTTTTTGGTATACTTGGACTACGAGGGTGAGTCTGATTGCTTGTCTTGGCCCCTGTTAAGTTCTATATTAGAGGTGTTGTTGGACAAGATATGTATTATGCTGGAGATTTGACTCACTTATGATATTCAGGCTATTTAAATATAAGTCTCTCTCCCATAGTCCCAATTTCCCCTTGTTTATGTTTCATATGATGAATTATCTTGCTTCCGTGACCAAGAATGTGTGATGATATGCTATGAGGCTTGTTTGGGGCTCCTTCCGGTTCCCCATTCGATGGTCACGTCTAGGCCCTAGGCTTGGGTTGTAACAGAATATGAAGACAACTTTTCAAGGGCGTCCAAATCGAAAGTTGACTTTAAAGGAGATGGAAGAAAAAAAATACCCCTTTCTGGATTCTGATGTTTCTCAAATATTTGATGAATTGGTTGAACTGAAGCTCATCGAGTTACCGGAGATGAAATGTCCCAATGAAGTTGGAAAAACAGATGATCCAAACTATTGCAAATAACATAGACTTTTGGGTCATCCTCTTGAAAGGTGTTTCATCTTCAAGGACAAAGTTATGCAATTGGTTAGGGAAGAGAAGATTGTTCTTGATAATGGGAAAGCTAATTCTAACCAAATCCCTATCACTTTTTGCTCGTTTGACCTGATCCAAATATATGCCTCTTAAAAAGAGAAGTCCTTAGAGCCCAACAAAATCCAAACTAATAGAGATGATAATGAAGGTTGGATTCTCGTTACAAGGCGGCGACATAAGACGACAAGTTCACAAACAGAATCATCTAAGAAACCAACCAGGGGAAGGATGGTGAGGAGACCAAAGATGCAAAAGCAAGTCACACGTCCAAAGAAAGCAAAGGTAGAAGTGCATCACTAGTAGAATGTGTGACGTCTTGTGACTTTTGGAGAATTCTTACCAAGTTAGTTTCACACCAGAACTGTCTAAGACAATAACTAGGTAGCATGTTTTAACACCAACAAAGGAGAGACAGTAGGTCAAAGTGCATCAAAGGTGTCTCCCTTGGATAATGAAGACGCAATGGGCAAAACTTCATCTAAAGCATCTCTCTTATCTTCTAAGAAGCCTATAGAACCTCTTCTAAAAAAGTACATACATGTGATACAAAAATCACATTTATAGAGGATGATCTCCTATTCAGAGAAAAGCTACATAATCATCCTTTGTACATGGTGGGTCATGTGCTATAGAAGAGGATAAATAGAAACTTGAGTGATGAGGGGTCTAGAGTTAACATTCTGCGCATCCATACATTGAAAAAACTGGGCATCACGACTAAGGAACTTAGTGAAAGTCGTCTGTTAATATAAGGATTCAATCAAGAGGAGCAAAGGTCTATAGGCTCCATCAAGTTAGAAATCCATATTGGTGATTTGCGATCTAGTGCATGGATGCATGTGATCGATGCAAAGACTTCATCCAATATATTGCTTATTAGGCCTTGGGTACATGAGAATAAAATTGTATCATCCTCTTACTATAAATGTTTGAACTATCTTCAAGATGTAATTGAAAGGAAAATAGTTGCTGATGATAATCCCTTCACTGAAGCTGAGTCACACTTTGATGCAAAATTCTATCTAAAGAATTACATTTTGAAAGAAGCAAAACTTGATGATGCCAAATCGACCATATCCAATACGCCTGCCAACAAAAGAACTGATGTGATTGCTGGAAAGGTCAAGTCCAGTATTGGGGAGCTAGATTCCTATCCAGTAAAGGGAAGATCGTTCCCTCGAAGAAGAAGCCAATTTTTGTACCTCGCTATGTTTCGAAGGTAAAGAAAGAGCCAAGTCAATCATCTGATGTTCAAGAAAATGTACTGGGAGGGCTAACTCTTCCTATCAAATGCATTTATGCAATCAAATTGTCCTCAAAAGCTATTGGGAGAGCTTGTAGCTCAAAATCCACCTCAAGATATATCACTCCCCGCGAAACGTACAAAGGGGATCTGAATACTTACAAGTTACTTGAAAAGGCTGGGTACAACCCTAATGAGCCATATAAATAAGAGAAACTCCCATCACATGATATCATTAAGAAAGCATGCAAAAGTTTGGGGTATAGCCAACCGCCTCCGGTCCGTATCTACGTAAGAAAAGCAAGTAATAATTACATCACCATCGAAGATGAGTCTGCTTCTTCTAACAAAAGGCCTTCTATCTTTGATTGACTTGGAAAACCCACCACGAGAACATCTATATTCGAGAGACTGGGACAAGTGAAGAAAGAGAATAAGAAGCATCAGAGAAGTTACCTAAGGGTGATGACACTTGCTCCGCTTATCCAAAAGGATATCCAAAGCATAATTCCTTATAGGATGAAGCAAAAAGTGGAACTCATGGTATCATGTGAAGAAGTACTACAGGTGAAGACTCACATCGTAGTTTACACTGAAGAATGTGAGGAAGAAGAAGAAAGTGTAGGCCATCGTATTATATTACAGCTTTGAGGGAGCTTGATGCCTCATCTCAAGTAAAGGTTGATGGAGGATCAGAATACATTGCTTGGTGTTACCATATATCTGTTAGTGAGAATGATCCACAAGAGGAAGAAGATGCTGAAGATGCTCCACTAGAATTGGAAGAAGGAGTGAAAGCTACAATAGATTCTTTAAAGGAAGATAATCTTAGCACTGATGAAGACCTGAGGCCAACTTACTTGAGTGCCTTTCTAGAAGCTAATGAAGAATGTGCTTATATGAATCTACTCAAGGAGTATAAGGATGTCTTCTCTTGGAGTTACAAGGAAATGCTTGGCTTAAATCCTAAAATAGTGGTCCATCATTTGGCAGTCAAAAATAATTCTCGTCCTATGAAGCAGGCCCAAAGACGTTTTAGGCCAGAGTTGGTCCCATTTATCGAGAATGAAGTCAACAAACTCATTGAGGCAGGCTTCATTCATGAAGTTATATACCCCACATAGATTTCAAGCATTGTTCCTGTGAGGAAGAAGAATAGCCAAATTCAATTTTGTGTTGACTTCAAAGATCTCAACAATGCTAAAGATGAATTCTCACTACCCATTCCAGAGCTAATGATCGATGCTACAACTAGTTATGAGGAAATTTCATTCATGGATGGTTCTTCTAGATATAACCAAATCTACATGTCACTAGAAGATGAAAAACTCATCGCAATTCTCACCCCTAAAGGTATTTATTGTTACAAAGTGATGCCTTTTGGTCTAAAAAATGTTAATGCCACATATCAAAGGGCCATGCAGAATATATTCGATGACTTACTCACAAAAATATTGAATATTATGTCGATGACTTAGTGGTGAAGTCGAGAAAGAGGGGTGACCATTTGAAAGACTTAAGAATGGTGTTCGAATTACTCCGAAGATATCAACTAAGGATGAACGCATAGAAGTGTGCCTTTGGAGTTACATCTGGCTAATTTCTTGGCTTTATTGTGCGACATCGAAGGATTGAGATTGATCAAGCTAAAGTTGATGCCATCCTGAAGATGCCACATCCTAGAGACATTCATGAGTTAAAAATCCTTCAAGAAAAGTTAGCTTACCTGAGGAGATTTATCTCAAATCTAGCTAGAAGAGTCAACCATCCAGTCATATTATTATGAAGGGTGTTCCTTTTATGTGGGACCAAACATGTAGCGAAGCATTTGAAAGTATCAAAGCATATCTGGCAAATCCTCCAGTTCTAGAAGCCCCTATACCTAGAAAGCCATTAATACTCTATATTTTGGCACAAGAAAGGTCTGTTGGAGCCTTATTAGCTCAAGAGAATAGTGAAGGCAAAGAAAACTCTCTCTACTACTTGAGTAGAATGATGACGCCAAATGAGCTGAATTATTTGCCAATCGAAAAGTTGTGTTTAGCTTTAGTCCTCTCAATTAAAAAGATGAAGCACTATTTTCAAGATCACATTGTTCGTCTCATATCTAAAGCAAATCCTAGCAAATTTGTCATGTCGAAACCAGTCCTTAGCGACTGACTAGCAAGGTGGTATCTCCAATTCTAATAGTTTGAGATAGTGTATGTCCCTCAAAAAGCTACAAAGGGGCAAGCATTAGTAGACTTCTTAGTAGACCATCCGATACCAGATGATAGGGAGCTAACTGATGAGCTCCCTAATGAAGATGCGATGGCCATTGAACTATAACCTCCTTGGAAAATATACTTTATGGGGCTGCACATCATGGTGGAGTTGGCGCTGGAGTGGTGCTTGTCACTTCACAAGGAGAGGTCCTACCATTCTTCTTCACATTGAAACAACGTTGCTCCAATAATGTCACAGAATATCAAGCATTGATACT
>JAPFFP010043396.1:0-13281 GCA_026153255.1 Solanum medicagineum | reverse complement strand
CTCCGAATGCAGGGGAGGACTCACCACTATCTGGAATCAGGGAACTCTGAACCTCAACGGTTCGCCTGCAGAAGTCCTCTGTCTATTGAATAATGATGCAGTGACAAATGACATTAGTACGTGGAATGTACTATATGTAAAACGGGTTAAAAGTAAATAGTATAGACAAGATAATATGAAATGACATCAACTCATCAGTTACTCAATCTTAGCTCAAGATAAGAAGTAGGACAATATCAAATCAACATCAATCCAGAGTCATAACATCACATCAACATCAGAGTACTATCAATATGGACCTATCTGGGAGTTTCTTTAACTGATAACTATCACCTATGAGCCGACGATAATACAACGAAGGGATGTCGTTGCAACATCTATCCAATACCTTGCCGGAGTAGAGGATGAGTCTATCGGTGGATCCATAAATCTGTCAAGTCCTCTTTTATGACTGAGGAAACATCTGCTCTCACGGTCCAATCCTCTCCTACGCTAGCCAAGTATTTAATAAGTGCGAGTGGAACTCACTCTTACCCATTTCGGTGCTCATACTCCTCCAATGACTTAACATGCTCATAAGTCTATCAACATCAGAACGTCTGTACAATTATCTCTCTCTTTCAGACAAGGACATCAACTCATCTTGTCATCATCAACTCAAATTATTAGGAACTTTTGTTAAAATTCAAATTCAACCTCTTAAAAACTCTAAGGGTCTCACTATCAGTCAATTTCATCAACATTATCATCAATGCTTACTCAATTCAAGATCCAGACCACAACAACCAAGCATATTTACATCATCAAGGCTCGAGACATCAACCCCTAGGTTCATTCTTGAAGTATTTAACAAGGAGATCATGTAGGGTTTGTAAAATCATACAAGTAATTCACTTAAACAATTAATTCAAGTTATGATGATCATCTATTTAAGAAAATATATGCAATATAAAAATGGTTCTCAATAAACATTCAAGAATTTTGACAAAACCCATCACCTTCAACTAACAACCTACTACACTCAATGGGGCACACCGGAGAACAATCTCATGTTTTGGGTAGCCTTTACATACCTGAATAAAGATTAACTTAATCTTCTTCAAGAACTTGACCTCAACCTTCAAATCCTCAAGCGTTTTTGTCTTCTCTCTCAAGAATTCTTCGCGTGGGAGTTAGGAAAAATGGGTTTTGAAACCCTTAATTCAAGTAAAATAAACCTTAATCACGTTTTTGGGACTTAGGATAGGGTGGGGAATGACCAAAAGGCCGTTTCCGTAATTAAAAGAAAATTTTCAAGAATTTTTCACTGGCCTGCGACGCACCAGGGGCAAGAACCAGTGTATTTTTTCCAAAATTTCCTCTGAACGAATTTTTTCCTTCCCGTCAAAAATTAAAGAAAAAAGAAAAGTGTTGATCTGCACCCAGGGTGCGTCGCGGCCTTAGCGCACATCAACACTGTTTTGGGTAAAATTACGAAAATTTATTTTTCGACCCGGTTGCTCTAAAATTTGGTCGAGACTATTTTTCCACTCAAATTTTTGGTTGATTACAAATTCGGTCTTGAATTTTCCGTCGGAGCTTGGAAAGACACGTTACGTGCATGATTATGTTCTAGGGACATTTTGATAATTTCACGGGTGTTACCACAGTGTTGGCTGTGATTTACCTGTTCAGAACAGTCCCATCTGTTCAGAACAGGTATGATATCTTTTGAAAACAAACATGTCTGTTCTGAAAGAACAATTATGCGCGAAATTTAAAAATTTGTTAAGCTAATTTTGCGTATTAATTTAATTAATAAATAATTTATAAATTAATTTAATTAATAAATAATATATGAATTAAACAATTAATTAATAAGTCACAAAAGAAAGTATCATAAAACTTTAAGGGTTAGACGGAGTGTTTCCTAATATAAGGACAAAACTTTTCCTCTATTTTACCAATGAAGGAGAAATGACTCTTATTTCTCTTTATTTGATTATCCCACATTTTTCTTATTTCTTCATTTCCCAATTCACACTTACTATTTAAATCCAACACTCACTTCACAATGTTATTACCGCTCTTGCAATATACAACAATGATGTCTCTTTCCATTTCTCCCTCCATGGGAACAACTTTTCACTGTCTCCATCAACTAGTTCTTCTTCTTCAACTATTGCTTCTCCAACTTTGCCATTGACATTGTCCTCCAGCAATTTAGGGATTTTTTTAACTCAGCATTCAAGAAGAATCAGATTAATGTTCTTGGGATTTCTTAAATTTCAAACAAATAATTAAGAAGAGATTAAATTATGAGTGACCTGGAATTAATTTTTTGGACTGAAAATTAAATTGAGCTTTTATCTTTTTAAGTTGATTTTATTAGAAAGAGTGCAATTTTTTTTTTTGGCAACCTTCAACCAAATACTTTTTGTTAAAATTTGAGGAAGATGGTGCATTTAAAAATAAATAAATAAATTAATAGATAAAATTTGAGACGTGACACTTTTTAATTAGTTTTTGAAAGCAAAATGATACCTTCACGTGCATTATTCACAAATCACAAACATAGGGAGAAATGGATTAAAATACTCTGTTTACAAAGGTATTTAGTACTTTTATGAGGTAATAGGACGTCCGAATAGTCAAAATATGTTTTTAAGAAGTTGGGATAATTTTTTATGTCACTTTATGTCTTTTCTCTTATTTGTGAAAGAGAGATCATTCGTAATTTATCATTTTCAGTTTAAAAGTTATTGACTTAAAGTGTCAAATTGTAATGACTTAAAGTGTCAAATTGTAATGACCTTCTAGGTTATTTTCGTGTTTTTGCTCTTTTTTTTCATCTCTTAGAGCTTTCCTGTAGCGATTTCATATCATATTTGACTTTTTGGCACTAATAGCTCGGCCATCTGGTCGTTGGTTTTGATTTTGTACAGTTTTTCTTATTTGAAGACTATTGTAACTTGAAAAATTAACTTCGGTCTAAAGTATAAGAAAATGATTTTCGACAGAATCCTGATAGCTCCATTAGGTCTGAAATGATTGAATCAGACTAGTAGCATGGTCGGCTCGAGTTTTGAACCTTTTGGTGCGAGTTTAAACCATTTAGCGTATTAGCTTTTGAAATTTGGGCTAACGTTGACTTTGGTCAACATTCTTGGAAAGCGTAGCCGAATGAAGATTTTAATAGCAGTTAGCTCCGGAATGTTGAGTTTGATCTAGAATGAACTTTCGTTCGATTTTCGAACTCATTCCAAGCCCCTTGGTGGATTTGGGTTAAAAATGACCATTGAAAGTGGGACTCACTTTTCATCAAGACAACGTCATATAGAAATTTTGACTGTGCTATTGAGTTTGAAATGTCAAATTTAGTGGGGTAACATAGTTCATTTACACACAAAGGGTTCTTAACTAATTTTGAGTACCTCGTCAAGGATTTAGACTTTGCTAAAACCATCTGAAATGCATCAGCTGATGCTAATGCATCTTATTCTCTACGATTGTGGAGTGTTCCTGCTCCTCTCTCTGTGTTTGTGGGATGAGCTACACGTTCGCGGATGATTGTCTTCTCCTTCTTCGTGTTCGCGGGCTTAGCTCCACAGTCATAGAGGTCTGTGTGATCTATACTTCATGTTTGCAAGCCACTTAGGCCACATTTGCGAAGGTTAATTGGGTCTGGTCTTTTTAAATAAAGACCTGATGTCGCCTACTTTTATTGGCAACTTCAAAAGGTGATTTTTTGTTCATTTTAGCTCTGATTTTAGTTATTCAAAAGGCTAAACTATGAGAATTCTTTGGGAGAACATCGTGTTATGGTTGAAAATTATTGTGGAAACTTCATTTTGGGTAAAAATTAAAAAATAGTTGTTGCCATTATAATTTTTTAATCTTAAAATTTGAGCTTCTTGCACGTCTTATTTCTGATAGTTTCCAGCCTTGGATTGTGTTCCGTTTCTAGACACAAGTTTAAGGATTTATTTGGGACCTTTTTCATAGAGCAAATTCTGAAATTCTGGATGCATGTCTTATATCTCTGTTTTTATCCCAAAATTGATTCATCTCCAAATTTTGTGATTCTAGTATCAAAATGATCATGACGACATTGTGATTCTGTTTTTGACAGTGTGACTATGTTCCAAGACCATTTGAAAGGGAACAGCTCCAAAAAAGTGAGTTGTAGTGCGCGTAATCAGCCTTTAGATTGGCAGCATCTTTTCTTCTTTTTAGATTGTATTTGAATACGTAAATTTTTGTGGATTTGCATGAATATGAATGGGGAATCAACTAAGTATGTCTTTCTAGAATCCTTGATTTTAGGTTACTTTCAAGTACAATGGGTACTTTACTATTAATGATTTTATGTTCCTTGTAGCCTAACTTGTACGTGTTTCCTGTTATAATTTGAGCATATTGGCCTTAGTTTAGGCTTAGGTTAGTGGAATTCATAGGCTTGCTATCTTGCTGGACTCTATAGGCATTATCTTCTTTTTCTTATATTGTATCGTATAACTTAGATATTTGTAAATTGATATAGCAGACTTGGGTCTGAAAGTTGGGTTTTCGCTAAACATTAGCATTAATCCTATGCCTTAACATCCATAAATCCCCTCTTGTGCAATTTCGTAAATTATATTGATAGCAGCAGGCCTCGTGCTATGATTTCGGTTCGAGATGTTGATTTTGGCTTAGATGGATGGAGCTTTTCTATACAGTTTCTATGGTCACCCTCAGCGGTCATTTTAAACCCCAACGAGCATTCGAATTTACTCTCCAGTCTCGACACCATATTTGCATCCATTGATAAGCATCTAGATTTATGCTCCAGCCTCGACTCCATATTTGCATCTTTTGGTGAGAATCCAAATGTATGCTTTGGCCTCGACAACCTCTAACAAGCATCCGAATTTACACTCTGGCCTTAATATTCAGAGATATTTTTAGCTAGCACCCGAATTTATGGTATGGCCTCGCTCCCAGAAATGCTTTCGCTTGCATCTGAATTTGTACCCCACAACGTAACGACCTAGCCCAACACTGTGAAGTATTGTTCGCTCTTGGGCCTAGCCCATCACGGATTTATCCCTTTTGGGCTCACCCCAAAAGGAGCCTTACAGTATATAGACCATTCCATTACTTTATATATCCAACATCTCTCCTGAGTTTGTCGATGTGGGATATCTCCTCTCAAGATGGGTTGTTACATACACCCCTTTTATGGACTCGATGTCCTCGCTAAGGTTTTCCCTACTACATGGGATTTGCCTAGACTCAGCACTGAGGTTTGCCCCTCCTTACCGGGATTTGCCTAAACTCAATTGAACTCTAGCCCAACATTGACAAGGCTGACACAGGAGTGGCTCTGATACCATCTGTAACGACCTGGCCAAACACTGTGAAGTATTGTCCACTCTTGGGCCTAGCCCATCACGAATTTGTCCCTTTAGGCTTACCCCAAAAGGCGTCTCACAGTATATAGACCAGTCCATTACTTTATATACCCAACATTTGTGTTTTACCGATGTGGGACATCTCCTCTCAAGATTGGTTGTTACATATGTCACGCCCCGAGCCTACACCCTGGACGTGGCCGGCACTCAAAAACCATTGTTGGTTCCCAAGCAAACCACTTGGCTCAATTCATTTATTCAATTAGCGGAGGATTTAATAAAACAAAAGAAAGTACTCAAATGGGCATGAAAATTCTCATGTAAAATAATTTTGTATCTTGTATTAAAATAACTCAATGTTTCAATTGAAATAAATAATGATAGTTTTTCAAAATTGCTCTGAAATTAAGATAGACTCTACTATTCTCTATCTACCTCAGTTTATGAAGCCTCTATTAACTCATAAAAAGCTGCCAAGATAGCCTCAACACAATAAAAAAAAGAATGAACTAAAATAAAAGGGTTACTCCGAAAGTAAGGAGGTTTCACCACTATCTGTGACTGAATAGATCTTCAAAGAAGTGTTTGCTGAGGATCTCTAAAACTTGTATCTGCATCATGAAGCGATGCAGCGCCGAGTGGTATGTAAGATGGCCAAAAAGTATTAAGAATATGATACTCTTTAAAACTGAACTTTGAGATAGCTTAATTAACAAAAGTATGTCACGCAAGTAAAACATATGTTTTTGAAGTTGTTTAAAAGTGCAACTTAATATAAAGGAATACTGACTCTAATGCATTAATGAACACAACTCAATATATTAAAATTATGATATTCAAATGCTTAGCTCTGTAAATTACTCAACTCAATTAAATGTGCAACATAATAAAAAGAAATACTTTAATAGAGAAATAATAAATCTCAGTGTGTAAAATAATAAAGTTTACTTCTTGGGGAGTTTATCTAAACGATAACCATCACTATGAGCTTCAAGATAATACAACTTCTTATCCACACTGCCAAATACGTCCCATACTTTGCCGAGGTAAGGAACGAAAACTAGGGGAGTAGATCCATTCCAAAATTGGGCCATCTCAGTAGCGAGTGAGGAGTTGTACCTTGGTACAATCTTATCCTACGTTGGCTATGTAGTTTATGAGTTCAAGTTATTATTATTACTCTCACTCATATCGGTGCTCAATACTACTCCTAAAATTATTAATTATATGCTCATACTTAAAAGAATATTCTTGCTCAAAGTATTACTTTCTTCTCTTTGGGACTTAGCCCAACTTAATATTCTCTTAACTTTTCTCAAACTGTCTTAAATCATAGGCTTCAAACTTCACTATTCATAAAATACTTATACTAATACCTTACTTGACTTTAAAGAAAGATCTCGAACTTCTTAGATTTTCGTAGTAACTCCAGGGCTTAACTAATTTAACAATTAAAAGTAGTATCTCAACTTAAGACCCAAATTTAGGTGAAAATTTTAGTAAATCTCATGCTTTTCTTCAAAACTCATTAAATCATGCATTTTCTCATCAAAATGTGTTCCTTAAAATATAACTCTTTGGACTCAATAAAATACGTATATAATATTAGTTTAAATTACTATTTCATCAATGCGTAGAAAAGTCATCATTTTTACTAGAACATGCAAAATCTTTATTCAAAATACTTGTTTAATGCATGAAAATCAATCTCAATATTAAAGAATATATAAGAAAGTCATGATCATCAACTTTCTTATGGTTCATGGGAAAGTGTTCACGAACGAAAATTCCAACAATGTAAGATATAATAATTATTATAATCTCAATGCATAAATATATCTAACTCAATGGAAGAGGAATTAACTCATTTAGAATTCAAGAATTAGGATAAAACTCTATTTAAACTCAATTATGGAGAATAGACATGTGGGGCACATGGATGAACTCAGTCCAACACTATGGGTAGCCTTACATACCTGAAAAGTTGATATTATCATCGAAGTTTGATGAATACTCATTTTCTTGGAGAAAATCCTCAATCTTGGTAGTTCTTTTAAAGTGAAAGAACTTTGAAGGATATTGGTTGAAGAAATTCTCTTTGATTATTGAATTTTTGACTTAGAATCTTTGGAGTTCTTGATGAAAAACCCTAATTTTTGAAAAAGAAGAATCAAGAAATCTTTTCTTGGGATTCTTGACTTCATCTTCTTGAAACCTTAGGTTATGATTTAAAATCCTATTAGAGATGCATGAATAGCTAGAGAAATTTGGGTTGGGTAGCTTGAAATTTTTGAAGAATAAATTACCTTGATGGAGGAATCTTGAAAGTTAATCCTAACTTGATGACTTTCTTGATGATTCTTGAGCGTTTATGTTTAGGAACGAAGAAGAGGATTTTTAATTATGAAAACTGACGTTTTGGCGTTTTAGGACTTTAAATAGACCCCCAAAGATTTTAAGATACAAATACCCCTCAAAATAGAAAAAAATATCATTAACTTATCCAGTAAGGGTCCGCGTCAGATCCGCGACGCGCTCCGGACGCGAACCTTTAAACAGCTCTGCACCCCTTCACTAAAATAATCATGACTTTTTATTCTGAACTTTAATTAAGGCGAAATTTGATGAGTTGAAAAACTAATTCAAATATCTTCGATTTGATATATTATGGGTCTCCTAACTCATTATACTTTAGGAGATATGATCATTTAAAGTTGACCCTTCTATCGACTCATACGAAAACTTAGTTGATAGAAATTTTTTGGACTTAACTTGATATAAAAGATTCCTTATGACTCTAAATCACTTCTAATATACTTTAAATACTTAAGAATTGATCCTAACATGTATATACAACCTAAAAGTCACTGTTCCATCTAATTTTTATAAAATCTTACGTTAGAACTCAGAAGCTAAGAAAGTTTTTTTTAGCTTAACTTCGTACTAGAGGATTCGTGTGACCTTAGATCATCTCCAATTTTATTCCCACATTAACAAATTGACTTTAACACTTATAATCAATTAATAATCATTAACTAAAATCCTATATCATATGAACGATGGCTCAGTCTCAGCTTAAAAAAATTGGGGTGTTACACATGACCTCTTAATTGTCCCTCCGCACTTGAGTTTGGTATAAGTTTTGGTTCCATGATATCAATCTTGGCTCTCTGTTTTATTTCTTTGTAGATATAGCTTTTCTATGTACACATTGGAAACATCGAGATTCAATGTAATAGCTCGCATAGTCTTATTTTTGATTATGGTCCTATTTCGCCTAGTCCTCCCAAGATCCAGATAAAGTAGAGGCATGTTCTTGACAAATGTTGATGTAATTCCCTTTAATGGGAAGATTCTTAACTCCTATATTTAACTTGCTTTGAGAATTGATTTTCCTGTTTCTTACTCATGATTAATTATGCTTTATTACCATATGTATGCTTATGAAATGCTAAGAGGCTTATATGTGTGCCTTTGGATTCCACATTTTTCATGTTACGACTAGGCCCTAGGCTTGAGTCATGACAAACTTCATATCAGAGCATAAGGTTTTAAAGTGTATAATAAAAAAACATAATTAGTCAAAAAAAAAAGAAAGGAAAAAATAGAAATCAAATTAGTGAAATTCAGATGTGGTCCTGACATATATTGATAAGGTATTGATGCGGCATGCGTGAATAACACCATCAATAACGAGACTGACTCTTTACTTTTAAGGTTTAAATTTATCTAAGAATAAGAATAAGGGTAAATAAATGTCAGTAAAGTTAAAGTACTAAACAAAGGTATAGTTTTAGCCAAAATGTTTTTAAGAAAGCTAGAGAAAATATTGAAAAGTGATGCTTGGCAATAAAACTTGACAAATATAGTTGAACAACTCCTAAGTTTCTGAATACTAGAATAAACTAGTATTTGGAACTTGGAATAGTATTTGAAAAGTTTTGAATATTTAAAAATTATCCCCTTTTTTATATTTTATCATAAACATCCATCATTTATTTTATTTCAACCAATATTTATCTACCTCCTCCGAAAAATTTAATTATAATTTGAGTGATAAGATTGAGAAAAGAACAATTTATTTTTAATGAATTATAATTCTAACTCAAGTAGTGACAAGTTTGAGTGTGCAATTAATGTATTAATCTTGTCAATATTGTTATTTTGTTATTGTTGATTGTTAGCAATTATGTTATAATATTATTTTAACAAAACATATTCATTATAGAATAATTATACAAACTTATAGGTATTTTTTATAACTTTAGAATTTATGGATATGAGTCATATTTTGCTTATGAGTTTTTGAGATGAGGATTCCCAGAAAACAGTCCATCTACTTCTATGAGGTAATGGTAAGGTTTGCGTACATTCTAACCTCCCCAGACCCCACTTGTGGGATTCCACTGCGTATGTTATTGTTGTTATATGGATATGAGTCATATTTTTTAAAATAGTCAAATAACTAAGAAAAATTTTAACATGGTATAGGCACAACCAACGATAGTTGTGTTACTCTCCATTGTTTTTTTGACACGTGGATAGTGGGTTTTTTTTTTTTTTTTTTTTTACTTTTTACATGTTATTCATTACTGTCTTCCACTCGTTCCTCTTTTCTTTCATTTTTTTTTTATACTTTTTAACTCCTAACAAATATCTAATTCTTAAATATATAATTAAATAATTAAGATATTTAATTAAAAAATATAAATATGAACACTTTTTGTTAATATGGCATAATAACTTATAAACCTGTATTAACATTAAAATCAAACTTGTCATTCCATATTTTTTAACATAAACCAAATTAACTCAAAATACAAATTAATTTACAATTACAAATCTCATTGTATCACGCAGATTCGTAGATATTTTTATTGAGAATATATCAATAATTGACAAAATAACTAAGAAATTGCACTTTTGTAAATGATTATCATCCTATTCAAGTTATTTTTGTTCTTATTTCTGACCTTGTTTTGAAATTATACATACTTTTTTTTTCAATCATAGTCATACTTTAAAATAAAAATAATAACGGGGCGAAATAAGACAGGATCCGACGGATTCATAAACATCTTTTAAAAAAAATCACGCGGGGCAAGGCTGGTCACAGAGCGTAAATTGAGTCTTTTGAATTAAACTTAAAATACTTAATTTATTTTTGTTGTTGTTGTTGTTGTTGTTAGAACAAAAAGAGTCTGTAGAATACTAAATTTAAATTAATTTTTTTTAATATTAGTAATTTAGAGACACTAATTTTTTTGAATTAATCTGATACTATTTAAAATGTTGAATACTAAGAATATTTTTAGTTGTTTTAAAAAATATTTATTAATATTTTTATTGAATGTAACAACTGGTTACAAAAATAAAGTAAAAAAATATTTGTTAAGAATAAAAAGAATAAGAATAAAAAAGAGGGTGAGAAGAAGAGAAATGGCAAAAAAGTAAAAAAAAAAAAAAAAAAGAGGGGCCACTATTCATGTGTCAAAAAAATGGAGAGTAAGACAACCAGGAAAAACTAAGTTTGTACTTCTTTAAATCAAACTATTTACATTCATATACTCATTTATATTTTGTACCCCGATTTATATTAAATTTTTGCCCCCCTAATATTAAAATTCGCGCGCTGACGTCAACACTCGCTTGTATGATATACCAATAGGATATACATATACTAACAAAGTATCACAGATGATTAAGCTCAATCCTATATGATATCGATATGGTATAAATATACCACAAGAGTAAGTATATAACCAATATATTTTTTACTAATTTAGAGTTTAATAATTTTTTTTTATTTCTTATTTATTTCTGACAAAAAAAATCTTATATACCAATCGCCAAAGTATCATAAAAAGACTGAACTCATTCTACATGATATCACTATGTTATATATATACCGCCAAAATATATTTTATAATATTTATGCTGACATTAGTATACAAAATAAAAAAGGATAAATGAGTAAAAAGATAAATAATTTAAGTAATAGGTCCATTAAAAGTAAATAGTTAAAATAGAATCTATTAAGGATAAATAATTTCATATTATATTTATTTTGTATACTTTTCCTACACAATTATTGTTGATTATGCCTCTGTCATGTTAAAAATTTTCAAATAGAAATGGTAGAAAGTAAATGTTTTACAGTAATAAAATAATACTGCTTCAAAGTATCATGGTATTTTCATAGACCATGCTAAAACTTGGACTGATGGTCTGAGTTCTGACAGCTGACACACAAATGCATCAACTTTTTTAAGATTCCAAATCGCAGTTTCCTTGTCTTTTTCTTAAACAATAAACAAACATTTCTCCTTTTTTTTTTTTTCATATTCATTTTACAAAGAAAAACACTAATTTTTTCAAAATTTCTCCCATTTTTCCTATGAACTGACTAAATAGTAAATTATAGTTCATAATAAAGATATTAAAATAATTTTAAAATAACATACTGATAAATTACAAATATTTATATGTTCCTTTACCCATAAATTTTTATGATCATAAAGTTTCAAATATATATAATTTTTTAATTAGTCAATCAACAATAATATAAGTAACTAGCTGCATATTAATATAATTTTTTCACATGATACATGTAATCTGTTCATGGCAGACATAAATCTTTCTTTTTTCAAAATTTAAGATGATGAAATTCTTATAATGTGTGCAGTTTTATACTTAAGATTTTTTGAAATTTCGAAATTCTATCTTTTGAAAATTTTGAGATCTAAAATGATGCAACAATACTTATATGTGAAGTTTTATATTTTGTGTGTTCAGGACTATATATCTTATGTAGCAATAATTTCCTTCACATTCAATGTGAGATTATTGTGGACTAATGAAATTGAATTCAAAATCGCATTAAATTGTAAATTGAATAGATTTGGGAATTTTTTTTTTTTAGTAATTTGATTTGAAGTGATTTAGTATTGAAAAAAAAATTCGATTATATTTGAATTAGTTTGGTTTTAACTTTAAAAAGTCAACCCAAGACAAATCAACCTGCCAAAGACAAATCAAACTCGGCTATATAATTTTAAAATTTTATTTTATACATTAAAATATTTATTTTGATATAGTTTATAAATATTTCTTTATACTTTTTCATAATTTTATCTTTTAACATATTATTTTAAGTTTGATTTAAAATTTGAATGGCCCAATTAAGGTTATAATTCATAGATATTAGTAACTCTAATAAAGTTCAAATAAAAAATCAAATCAATATTAATACTAACAAAAAAAATTAATTCAACACTAAAAATGACAATAATGTTGAATATTTATCTTTTTAATTTTATATTAATTTAAATAATTAAAATACATAACTTAATTTTGTGATTATGTAACTAACCCTTATTAGTCTTATTTTAATATGATCTAATAATTAAAAATTATAATTTAATTTATGAATTTAAAATTAATATAAATGAAAATGAAAAAAGACAATTAAATAGAGTGGAATGGCACTTTATCAGTGAATGACCAAACTCACAAAAGCAGGTAAGTAGAAGTCCTGACTCCTGAGCAGACTTGTACGTGTCGAACTATAACCAGCCCAAAGTTGGATGAATAATAGCTCTTTCTAATTGGAGCTTCATGAAAAGTAAGACCTCTTTAGTTACGGCAGATATCATGTATCTATCAATAGTTTCATTATGATAAAATAGGCATTTTAAAATACTAAATATAAAAGTATATTAGTATTATTGTACTTTATTTTTTTATTACTACTTGTATATAAGCATTTAGTTGAGGAGTTTCCGGTCATATTGTGTAACACCCAACACCTTCCACTATTGGTACAATGAAAATGAAATATGAAATGGTTTGGGAAAACTAGCGCTAATTTTTAAAAGTGCTCGAATCTCGCGTTAATGGGCTATAT
>JAPFFP010043395.1:0-13281 GCA_026153255.1 Solanum medicagineum | reverse complement strand
TGAGTAACAAGAAAAGTCCACAACAATACTTAGGACACATGCTGTCCAACTTTCTAGCACAAGCATAACTAGCATCTACTTCTTGTTTTTCATGAAGAAACCATGCCAAATACACAAATATAACTACTTATCTTTACCTTCAAGTTGTAGGGCCTCTCCAAGAACCCTAAAAGTCTCTTGTGACTGCTTGTAAAGTCAAGAAAGAGTTGAGAGAAAACTTGGAAAAACAATCAGATTTTTGTCCAAGTTAAGTGACATGAGTAAGCTGCTTATAAGCCTCTTCTAAAGGAGAATTTGGCCGAATTAATTATCCATTATAAGCCTCATTTTATCAAGTGATTAATGTACCATTTTTTCCCTTTCACATGGGCCTTATGGGGCTCCAAATTGATGGGCCTTTGCTGCCCATTGTTCCCCTTTCTCTTAGTTAGTTTGTGCCTAAATTATCAAAGAAATTGTGATGTCTTTGGGCTCCTTTTATATCCTTCTTGGGCTGAAAATATAGTCCATTTATGATGCTAAAACCTGGGCTAAAGTTACACCCTTAACATGGACTTTATTCATAATCAGGCTTGGACAGATTCGACGTAGGGCCTCATCTCCGTCTAGCTATCAAATTTAAGCTAAGCAAGTAGATGACGACTTGCTAGTTTCCTAATTCCTACAATAACCTCACTTCTCTCACTTCATTTAAGGCCGCGATCTCCTCAATTTGACTTAAAACTTGTATACACTTGACCCTCTTAAGCATTAGACGTACATATCGCCCTCTAATTTGAGATTCAAGCACTTTTAAAATAGTCGCTAATTTGACCAAGCCATATCATGTTTCACGTTCATAAGACTAATACATGTAAGATGTGGGGTGATACAATTTGGCACTTGAGTTTTTGGTGAAATAGGCATCACTGCACCCTGGCTACGTCGCATCAAGGGCACGGAATGCTCTTTGAAATTTGCAACTTTGGATTTTCGAATTTTGATACGGTTGCTCTAAAATTGGGTGTTAGACCCATTTTTCTACTCACTTTTTCCCTCTGATCAAGAATATGATGTCAGATTTTTGATATCACGCACGGATTTTGAGATATATGGAAATTACCATTATAGGCATTTTCGAGGCACATTTTCGTACACTTTTTGGGGTCATTTCAGTATCTACCCCTCGGGAACATTCGTCCCCAAATGTCAAACAAATGTATATAGGAAAAGTCATCAAGATGATTTCAGCCCACACAAGAATGCAACAATGCACTTAAACACCATTTCAAAAATAACAACATAAGTGTCAAAATCACCATGAACTTGTCAATGTAAACATAAAGGTATGGAAATAACATAAGGGGTCAAATGGACTCGAAATCATGTCGGGAACTTATATTAGTATCCTAGGCTTGAGTAGAATGGAAGACATAGGGTTATCGCACTTTGCATGTTCTCCCCTACTTCCCATTAGCACTTTCAACTTGTTGATTCCTCTAATGGACCTTAACGGAAGACACATCCTTATCCCTCAATCTCTTCACTTGTCTATCCAAAACTCCTACCGGAACCTCTTCATAAGTCAAATTATCTTCAACAACACCCACAACATCCAATGGTACAATAGCATTAGGGTCACCCACACACTCCCTCAACATAGTTACATGGAAGACTGGATGACCAATATCCATATCCATAAAAAATTCAAATCCTTGTGCAACCTTACTAATTCTCCTCAACACCCTATAAGGACCCACAAATCTTAGACTCAATTTTTACCAAAACAAACCACACCCTTCATGGGTGATACTTTCAAATAGACCCTAATCATCAACCTCACTTTCTCTAAGGTCTCCATTACCAAATCAGGACCCAAGAAAGTCAACTCTCCCACTTCAAATCATCCAACTAGTGATCTACAACATCTAGAGTAAGGAGTTTCAAAAGGAGCCATACAAATGCTAGGATGATAGCTATAATAATAAGCAAACTCCAAACACAAGCTCTAACCACACCCTTTATGGAACAGATACAAACTTAACAAATATCTTTCTTCATACCATCCCACCAAAGCATTTCCTTTAAATCTCTATACATCTTTGTAGAACCAAGGTGAATTGGATAGAAAGAATTATGAGCCTCATCAAGAATGAACTTCCTCAAGTCATCAACATTAGGCACATACAACCTTCCTTGGTACCTAAGGGCACCATCTCCCCCTTGGGAGAAAACCTCCACCTTACCATCTTTCAAAAAGGCCTGTAACTCTAATAAAGTGGGATCAAGTTCATGCTTTGCCTTCACCTCCTCAACTAAATGAAGATTTAGAACCATCAACCACCATTACACCGCCATCATCAACCTCTTGTAATAATTCGCTAAACCAATGAAGCTTCTAATATCTGACAAGGTCTAAGGTTTAGGCCAATTTCTAATCATCTCCATTATCTTAGGATCCACCTTAATACCATCCCCAACACCACATGACCTAGAAAGGCAGGCCCTTGCAACCATAACTCATATTCGCATACTAAGCATACAACTTCTGTTCCCTCAACCTTTGTAGCACCATTCTCAAATGACTCACATGCTCTCTCCTCACTATATGGGAATAGATTAAAATATCATCAATGAAGACTACCACAGACAAACCAAAATAAGATTTAAAGACCCTATTCATGAGACCTATAGACATAGTCGGAGCATAAGCCTATCCAAAAGACACTACCCCAAATTTAAATTATCGGTAAGGAAATCAAGAACTCATTAACCTTTGGAATCGACTCAATTGGAAGGACCTTAGGCTCAACATCCCTACTCCTACAAGATGATAAATGCAACCTTTAGAGATCAATTGGACCTTAAGTCAAGAAATGGAACTACCTCTTTACTACCACTTAATGATGAGTTCATTAGGGAATTGGAATCTAACTCTATGGGTTCTACAATAAATGGAGAAATAATATGAATGCGACTAATCCACCCCAAGTATGACAGCAAAAACTTCCACATCTAATTAAACAAAATCACAAGGCAAGACCTAATGCAATGTGACCACGAAACAACTTCTATACAATTCCTAGCAATAATAGCTTACCAAGGGGGGGGGGAGGTTAGACACCAAGAGTTAACATAACTACTTGGGACACATGAAGCCCACTAGCAAACAAAAGGAATAATGAAAGAGATTAGTGGCACCTGGATCCATCAATGCATACACATCAAAGTCAAAAGAAATTTCAACATACCGGTAGCAACATCGGGTGCCCCATCCCCTCCTTGCCTCCCTTGATCAACATGACCACCTTGACTTTGAGAACGACCCTTGCTTCAAAAATAAGGGCAATCTATAAGCGTATGACTAGCTCTTCCATACTCATAACACACATTTGAATCTCTTAAGTATTTGCCATGATGATGTTTTTCACATTTTGGGCATTTCAAAAAACTTACCCTACTATTGCTACCTTGGAACCTCGGCTTAAACGTTCCATCAATAGTAAGCCTCTTGTTTGGAGCACTAAAGGACCCTTGGCATCGAAAGGCTCACCTTTAGCACTTTGGAGACAACCCTCATATTGAGCACTCTTAGACTCCCGACTCCTCTTTTTTCGAGAATATGTAAAATCAACTATTTTGTGGTCAATCTTACCACACCCATAGCATGCATCCATGTTCCTTAAACATGTGCCATCATGTCTCCTCCCACACCTTGGGCATCTAGGATGAGTCACACCACCACAGCTACCGAGCTTAGCGTATGGATGCCTACCTCCAATTTACTCTTACCATTTAAAGTTTCAAGGGTACCCATCGATCAATTGAGTTGGGCGGTCACAGCCTTAGCCAACACCTATAGAGCATTACGAATCTTCGCATTTGATATATCGCCGTCCTAAGTAGCCTGAGACATATTGTGAAATGCAACAGTGAGGAATTAGTAATAAGCCCTAGAGGACCTAACTCTATCACTCGACATAGATCATAAAGAAGTGAAACATTTCATAAAATGCCTCGTAGCCTCTTACTCATAGTTGTGGCGTATTTCACAACAATGAATAAGACTCTAATTGATGCGGTGTTTGGATGCCGAGGAACATTAATAACCTAGTGCTCTGATACCAAGTTTGTCATGACCTAGACGTAGGGCGTAGACGTGACACGATGAATGGGGAACCCAAAGGGACCCCAAACAAGCCTCTTAGCGTATCATTACACATCCTTGGTCACGGAAGCAATCATGCAACTATAATAGATAGAAAAAGGGGAAATACGAGGCTAAGGGACATCTTTGATACCATAGAAATATAACAATCCAATAGTATTATGTTAACATATCATAAGGTTCCAACAACACGTCCAATACATAGATAGGAGTGGGGGTCGAGACAATATCCGGGCTCACTCTCATAGTCATAAGTTTCCAACATAAAAATAGTCAATACACAACATAAAGCAGGAGAAGTATGTCCTCGGAGTTGAGGACTCACCAACTTGCTTTGAGAGAATTTGTACGAGCCACATGGAGGAGGAAGATTATCAAGTGGGGCTCTAGTTCCTACATGGTAACATTATATAGGCATAGAGTATGCGGTAGTATTTTTGAATGTACTAAGTATATGGATGCAATGTAACAAAAGATAGGCCACATAGGCAAAATGCATAATCATAAGAAATGGATAGCATAATAACAATATGACATGTATGAATGATGCTTGAAGTAAAAACATGTTTAAATAGAACATTTTTCATGTATATGAAGAGACCATCAATTGGTTAATGGGTTTCACACCTCCCATCTAAGGTGATTGAGGTATCAACTACTCAATTTGGTTGATGAATGTACCACCCCTATCTAAGATGATTGACATATCAACCCCTCAATTTGGTTGGTGGATGTACCACCCAAATCTAAGGTGATTGAGGTATTAACCCCTCAATTTAGTTTATGGATGTACCACCGCTATCTAAGGTGATTAAGGTATCATTTCCTCAATTTGGTTGATGGTTGTCTAACCCTACCTCCATGGTGATTGAGGTATCAACCCCTCAATTGGTTGATGGTTGTCTCACCCTACCATTCATGATGATTGAGGTATCACCTCCTCAACTAGGCATGGTAAACATACAATACTATAGATACTTTTCATGAAAACAACTCATATAGACATTACTTTCACCATCATAAAGTCATTCAAATCATAGGTCATACAATGAGTCATCAATATCTCAAGAATACAAAACCGTACATTTTATCAAAAACTTGGATGGAGTGTAATGCTAGTGTAAGATCATGCAATTCAAGAGTGAAATCATGCAAGAAAACTCAATGTAAAACTACCCACCAATACTTTGTAATACCCTCATGCAAGTTACATAAAAAACCATTCATCAAATCCAACAATAGATCATAAATTCATAACTCAAAATATGCTTAAACAATTACAAGTTTATGAAACCCCAACATAGTGTATAGTCAAATTCACAATAAGTAAGACCTATGGGTAAATCAACTTATAAACATGCAATTTAAGTAAAAAAGGAAGGTTAGATACCATGGGTGAAAGGACCCAATAGTTGAAACCCACATACCCTAAACTTTGGAGATTTTCTTGAAGAAGATTTGAGTGGAGATTTGAAGCTTGAATGAAATCCTTAGATCTGGAATGAGATTTGGCACTTGAATTTTTGGTGAAATATTTTTCAAAGTATTTGCGAGAGTATTGGGGAATGTCTTATATGATATAGTATTGAAATATGTAGAAGTTTAGTTGTTATTATGTATAGGAAGACTTAGGCCCATGACCCAAAAGCCTTGGACCCAACAACAAAACTGGGAAAAAAAATAGGCATCTCCGTATCCTGGCCACATGCGCCAAGGGCGCAGAGTACTGTCCGGAATTTGCAACTTTGGATTTTCAAATTTTTATATAGTTGCTCTAAAATCGGAGTTAGACCAATGCTCCACTCAATTTTGCCCCTCGATAAAAAATATGAAGTCGAATTTTCGATATCACGCATGGAGTTTGAGATATATGGAAATCACGATTATGGGCATTACCGAGGCACATTTTCGGGCACTTTTTGGGGTCATTTCATTTCCACTATTCAGAATATTTAAATTTTCAAAGTTTGATAAATGGTTAAAACTTTTATCATATTTTGTTCTTCCTTTAATAAAGTTTATATTTTGTAGAAGATAAAATGCAATTCTTGGGAATAATCAAAGGAGTAATAGTGAAAAGTATGAGTCATAATAAAACGACAATAGTAAAAATTTTGATTTAAATTATGTTCTTAAATAAATTTAATGGATGCACATTTCTGCATAAATTCACTTAATATCTAATAGAGAGAAATTAAACTTTGAATGCTTTTCTTTCTAGATTCAGATAATATCCAACCATCTGGACCTTAATAAACCAGTTATTATACAATGGTCTATATTTGATTATTCATAGAAACTTAGACACTATTAATTTATAATATAATTATTTACACAAAAGTCTATTCTTATAAAATTGATATTATTTAACAATATAAGACAATAAACAACTTAACCTACATCTGCAATGCAAGTGCGGTAAAACTAGCATAAATAAAATGTTTAAAATAATTAAATATATAAGAACTACATGTGTTAGGATATTTTGTCAAATGAAATGAAAAATCCTCTTTGAAATAATTATTATAGACTTTATAAATAATCATTCCGTTGTATTTGAAATTGAAGAAGATTGATTAATTAATCAAATATGCATGGTCAAGCCTTAACTAAAAAGTCCAAGCCTAAAAATAATTTAATATCATCCATAATTTTGTAAAATAAATAGAAATGCATTTACAGTCAATTAATACAAAATAAAGGGACCCATCTGGCCATCCCCTTGTCATTTCCTAATCAATCAATTAATATAAAATAAATAAAGGACCCCACTTCACCATCAGTTACTTTCTTTCTCTACAAAGCAATTTTCCTATCAACAAAACATGTCAAAATGAATGAAATTATAAAATAATTTATTTGATAACACTAGTCTCACAGTATCTACAAATAAATTATACCTTTAACATGACAAAACTTAGATTCTTTATTATTTTTAAAAATTTTTACTAATGATAATGCATATGCATATTTAATAATGGTTTTAATACTTAATGATGTTTTAATTAATTTAACATTTGTTTGTGAGCTAACTTTATACTTTAACAATTATTTGAGGGTGACTACTTATACACCTGGGTAATTCAACAGAATACAGGCGTAGAAGCTTATTTCTTAGTACACAATCAACCAAACCTTGTACGGTTCCAATTCAACACCACCCAGAAACCAATCCAAATTACCCGACGAAATTGGTAAATCACGGAGCTTTACGGCCAGGATCGAAAGAAAATTGGGTCCTCCGCATTTTACCTGAACAAATTCGTGAAACACTCCCAAAAATGTGCTTCGAAATGCCCATAATTGTAATTTTCATATATCTGAAAATTTGTGCGTGATATTGCAAATTCAACTTCATATTCTCGAATAGGGAGTAAAATTGAGTGGGAAATGGGTATAACCCATATTTTAGAGAGCACATAGCGAAATAGGTTTTTTCGCTAATTTTCGATTTCCAGTGGCCATCCACGCCCTGGCCGCGATGCGCCAAGGGCATGGATTAGAGTGTCTTGTGATACGTGTCTGGTTCGCTTCACGCTAGGGGCACAGACTAGTGCAACATTTTCTTTAGTTTTTCTTATCCCCCTATGACATTGGGATTATATCCCCATGTCAATTTAAATGTGAAATTCCTCACACTTTGCCATTTTTCAACTCTATATCACTCAAAAATCCTCTCTAAAACCTCTTCGAGGCTCTATCAATTCTCTCGTTCAAATTCAAGGATTTTTTACTTATTTTTGGATCTTAAGGACTCAATCAAATCTTCATGTCTCCTTCAAGATTTACATCGAGGAAAACCCCAAGTTAGGTATGTGGGTTTCATCCATTGGGTCCTTTCACCATGGATCCAAATCTTACTTTTTATGAAAATTGCATGATTTCAAATTATATTGTCTATGGGTATCTTTTATTATGAAATATGAGCATGATTTATGTTGGATTTTTACCAAGTATTGTGGATTATTCATGAATATCTATTTTAAACTTATACTATGAGTTGATCTTTGTCTATTGATACTATGCATGATTTGAACTATGAAAGTTAAGAATTGTGACAACCTTTGAGATGGATTTCATAATGCTCAATTTTGGGTTTTATTATAATGTTGGTGGGTTGATTTCGAATTGATTTACTCACTTTATTTATGTCTTGAATTACATGATTTTGAACCAACATCTTGAACCCACCATGTGTTTGATAAAATATCATGTAAAGAATTCCTAAGTTATTGTTGATCTATTGCATGATTTATGAGTCAAGTAAATTTGTGATGATTATGGGCTTTCAAAAATGTATTGAATTCATGAAAGTGTCCATGATGTTGTAAATGTCAAATTAAGCCCCTTTTCAAAGATTTTTGCCTCTTGTGAGCCATTGATGTTAAAACAAGGGTTAATGTTTGATGATTATCTTTTCTTATGTTTTAAAGTTAGGCGCACCATTAGGGGTCAAAGATGGTTAAGATCTACTCATATCATGTTTTCATGTTTCTTACAAATTGTTAAAGTATGATTATTTCAATTATTTTGTAGCATTAGGCTTAGCACGGATGGATTGGATGTTTGTCTGGACTATCTTCAAGGGTCCATACTCCTTTCCTCAATCTATGTGCCCACATAGGATTTTGCTTTACCCTTGCTATACTAGTGGATCCATTTAGTGCACTTCTTAATGAAATCCTTTCCGAAATTGGGTCATGTTCCTATAAGGAAGGTTACTTCATATAAAATTGGGTCATTTCCTATAAGTTTGAAGTACGGTTTACCTTGGCAAGTAGACCACTTCTTTACCAATGAAGGGTTGTCATCGGAATTCCAAGCTGTAGCTCGCTTGGTCTTAATTATATCAGTTAAGTTATCTTCCCACACTTGTATTATGTACTATGCTAGTTGATTGATTAAAAATATGTTTCATATTTAAGCATTGATCGTTCATGCCATATTGGGATGTTTCTCCATTGTTTGTGAGTATGCATTTTGACTATATATTGAAATACATCCTTGTTGCATTGTATCCCACATACCTAGTACATTCAAACATACCAACGTATACTTTATGCCTGCATGATATCACCATGTAGGGACCGAACCTCCTCTTTATCATCCTCCACGTGCCTAGTGAGATACCTTGATGATAAACCTTGGTGAGTCCTCAAGTCCTACGAAACTATCTACCTTACTCTTGCTACTTTGACACGTTATTATGTTAAAACACTTATTATTATGAGGGAAAGCCCAGAAAGTGTCTTGGCCACCACTCCATTCCAAGTTAGAGGTGTATATTGGATTCTATGTTGTAATTATGTTATGAGATTGACTCTTTTATTGCTTTCAGAAATTTGAAAACTTCCTTTAGCCTCGTTTCTCCTTCTTAACTATATCTTTTGATGTGTATTTTGTTTTCGTGAGAAAGAGTGTGTGGATGATATGCTCTAAGACTTGTTTCGGGTCCCTTCGTGTTCCCCATTCACCGTGTCAAGACTAGGCCCTAGGTAGTTAAAAACTTGGTATCAAAGCACTAGGTTGTTAATGGTCCTCGGAATCCAACACAAGTCTTGTTCGTGGTTGTGAAGCACTCCATAACTATGAATGGGAGGCTATAAGGCATTTAAGGAAATGTTTCCCTTCTTCATAATATATGTCATGCAAAAGAGATGAGTCCTCTAAAGCTTCTTGATTCTTTCCGTTACATTTCAGAACATGTCTCAAGTTATTCAAAATAGTGACATTTCCAATGCTGAGGTTCATAATGCTCTATGGGTATTGTCCAAATCTATGGATGCCCAACTCAACCAACCGGCGGTTGCCCTCAAGGATTCAAATGAAGAGAGGTGGAAGAGAGAGACTAAAAGAATCCGAGCAGAGGTCGCTTCATCTTCTACCAGACTACAGGTGCCCGAGTACCCTAACAAAAGGACCTTTGTTTGCCACTTGTCAAGGGTGTGGCCAAAAACATCAAGGAAGGTGCTTGGAGGGAATCGTGTATTGCTTCCAGTGTGGTGGTTTTGGGCATATGATGAGGGATTGCCCGGTGGCTTCAAAATAGGGAGAAGAAGGGTGCAATTTGATGAGAGGCTCCCATATGCTAGGCCCAGTGGCAATGCTGGGATGACCCATCCTAGGTGCCCAAAATGTAGGAGGAATCATAGTGACCTATTCCGGAGTAACAGGGGTGCATCCTTTCGGTGTGGCAAGATAGGCCACAAGATTGTTGAATGTCCTTATGCTCAGATGAAGGGGAAGGGTGTGGGTGTTCAAGCTTCTCCACCATGCCACAAGTGTGGGAAGTACCATCCGGGAGATTATTTGTCTGGTTCGAGTGCATTTTTTTATTGTCCATGGGTTACTAAGAACTATGAAGATGACCGTCGACATGCTCAGCATACCCCTCTAGAGGTAACTAGACTTGGCATAGTGCTTCACCAGTATAATAAAGGTTTTTGGATTTTGGTTGCGTATGCATTTAAAGACTCGGGTGCCACTCTTTCTTTCATTACCCCTTTTGTTGCGATAAAGCTTCATATGTGTCCCAAATTATTGTATGAGCCCTATGAGGAGTCTACCCCCGTTGGTGAGTCCATTGTTGCTAAAAGAGTCTATAGGAATTGTCCCGTGTTCATTTTGCATATAGTCTTGCCTTGTGATTTTGTTGATCTTTACATGGTGGATGTTGATGTAAATCTTGGGATGGCTACATACATATTATGCTTCTATTGATTGTAGAACCCATAGTTTTAAGTTATAATTCCCTAATGAGACTATACTTAAGCAGGAAAGTCATGATGTGGTGGTCAAGGGTAGATTCATTTCTTGTCTTAAAGCACAAAAATTGATTGCTAAGGGTTGTCTTTATCGTCTTGTCAGGGTTAGGGATTTTGAGTCTAAAGTCCCTTCCATTGAGTTGGTTTTGGTGGTAAGTGATTTCTTGATTTTTTCCTCGCTGAGCTTCCCAGTGTTCGGCCTCCCGAAAGGAAAATGGTAGACCTCATTCCCGATACTCTACCCACTTCCATTCCCCCTTACCATATGGCCCCAGTGGAGTTGAAGGATCAATTAATAGATTTGTTGGAAAATGATTTTATATGTCCTAGAAAGTCACCTTGGGGTGCACCGATGTTCTTTGTGTAGAAAAAGGATTGTTTCCTTAGGATGTGCATTGACTACCGACAACATAATAGAGTCACCATAGAGAACATGTACTATCTACCAGGAATTGATGACCTTTTTAATCAACTACAACGTGCTAGTAACTTCTCTAAGATTGATCTTCGGTCCGGGTATAACCAAGTGAGAGTAAGGGAGTGTGATATTCCCAAGATGGATTTTTTGACTAGGTATGGGCATTTTGACTTTATGAATACGCCATTTGGGTTGAATAATGCACCGACTATATTTATGGATCTCATGAATGGGGTCTTTAAACCCTACCTTGACATATTTATGGTGCTCTTTATTGATGGTATCTTGATTTATTCCCATAGTTAGAATAGCATGTGAATCATTTAAGTGTGGTGTTGCAAATCTTGAGGGAGGAGAGATTATATGTTAAATATGAAAAATATGAGTTTTGGTTGAAAGAAGTTGCATTTTGGGGGCATGTAGTATCGGGTGATGGCATTAAGGTGGATCCTAAGAATACAAAGGTGGTTAGAGCTTCTCTAGGATCATTATGTGAGTGTGCTATATCACCCTGAGAAAGCCAATGTTGTGGTCGGTGCTCTAACTAGAGTATCCATGGGTAGTCTAGCTCATGTTGATGATGATGGCAAGGAGATGGTTAAACAAGTTCACCGGTTAAGACTACTTATGGTGCCAAAGGTTATGCCAAATTGTATATACATAAGATGGTTAGATTACATAGGGTGCCCTTTTCTATCATTTCGGAACGTAGTGCTTAATTCACCTCTCATTTTTGGAGGTAACTTCCAAAGGGTCTTGTTACCAAAGTTACACTTAGTACAACTTTTCATCCTCAAACGGATGGCTAAGCCGAAAGGACTATCCAAACTTTTGAACATATGCCTAGGGCTAGTGTTTTGGAGTTTAAGAGTAGTTGGGATGAACATCTTCCACCTATTGAATTTTCTTACAACAATAGCTACCACTCAAGCATTTGTATGGCTCCCTTTGAAGCTTTTATGGTAGGCATTGTAGATCTAGGGTTCGATGGTTTGAAGTGGGGGGAGACGGCTTTGTTAGGTTTGAACTTGGTAATGGAGGCATTGGAAAAGGTGAGAATTATAAGGGATAGATTGAAGATAGCCCAAAGTAGACAAAAGTCCTACTCCGATGTGAGGAGACGAGATCTTGAATTTTTAGGTTGGTGATTGTGTTTACTTGAAAGTCTCACCCATGAAGGTGTGGTCCGTTTTGGTAAGAAAGGAAATTAAGCTCAAGGTTTGTGGATCCTTATAGAGTGTTGAGGAGGATTGGTAAGGTAGCCTACGAGTTTGTGTTGCCCATTGAGATGAGTATGATTCATTCCATCTTCCATGTATCTTTGTTAAGAAAGTGTATGGGTGACCCAAGTGCTATAGTGCCCTTGGATGTTATGGGTGTTGTAGAATATAATTTGACATGTGAGGAGGTCCTGGTGGAGATTTTGGATAGACAAGTGAAGTGGTTGAGAAACAAAGATGTAGCTACTGTCAAGGTTCTTTGGAGGAATCAACAAGTTGAAAATGCCATATGGGAAGCCAAGACGGACATGAGAAAGTGATACTGATATCTCTTCCACTCTATTCAAGTCGAAGGTAATAATTAAGCCCTATCTTTGATTTCAATTCTTATGTTTTAGCCCTCATGTCATGTTGCGTGCATTCATGTTATGGTAACAACTTTATGGTGATTTTTGACATTTATATTGAGATTTTTTAAAAATGATATTTAAATGCATTTGTTGCATTCATATTGAGGTAAAATCTTCATGATTACTTCTCTTACACCTATTTCTTTGACATTTGGGGACGAATATTCCCAAAGAGGAGATATCGAAACGCCCCCAAAAATGTGCTTTGAAAAGCCCATAATCGTAATTTCCATAACAACAACAAAAACAACATACCCAGTGTAATCCCACAAGTGGGGTCTGGGGAGGGTAAAATGTACGCAGACCTTACCACTACTACAAA
>JAPFFP010043394.1:0-13281 GCA_026153255.1 Solanum medicagineum | reverse complement strand
CGGAGATTTACGCACAGGGGCACCCGCGGGGGGGGGGGGGGGAGGAGGGGGGGGCCTCACAGCTCGTGGAACCGGGCGTGGAACCTCACTTAACTCCAAATGGTGGGTTTTCAAGCTCAAGTCATCCCACAGCCCCTCACACGATCCGTGTGATGTCATACAACCCATGTGGGGTTCTAGTGTAACATGCGTTGGTTTGTAACACCACACCAAGGGTCAAGACCCCAAATCAAGGCCAATATCATGTAGGCATAGAGTATGCATTAGTACGTTTGAATGCACTAAGTATGTGGGATGCAATTCAATGAGAGTCATAAAGTAAAATAATAACAAGATGTTTAATCATAATCAAGGAACATAAACTCAATATGGAATATATACTCGAACTTTACACAATATGCAAGAGATGGGCCAAATAGCCACCCACTCACTTTACGGTATAACCTTTTCGGAGAGGTGTTACCAATACTCCTACGTTACTACATAGTCTTTTTGATAGGTAGTATAAGACGTTCCCTACCTTACGATATAATCTTTTAGGTAGGAGCCATGAATTGTTCTACCTTACGGCACGGCCTTTCCCGTAGTATTATAGAATGTCCTTACTTTATGATATAATCTTTTCAATAAGAGCAATGAATTTTACCTTACGGCATGACCTTTTCAGTAGGTGTTATAAGATGTCCTTACCTTACGATATAATCTTTCGGTATGAGCCATGAGTTATCCTACCTTACGGTATGGCCTTTTCGGTAGGTCTTATAAGGTGTCCATACCTTATGAAATAATCTTTTTGGTAGGAGTCATAAAAATACCTCATCAAACCATAACATACAAGTATCAAGAAAGGACTTCACATTTTCCCAAGAACATAACAAAACATAGGAGCCCAACAGTTCACTTACAATGTCATAGGTACTTTACATGAATTTAATACATGCTTGGAAGCCCTTAATCATTATGAAGTCACTTGACTTATAAATCATGCAATAGATCATCAATACCTTGAGAATTCTTGACTTGATATTTTATCAAACACTTAATGGACACATATGAGTACATGTTCAAATCATGCAAAATGCAAGAGAATGAATCATGAAATAGTGAAATCAATGCATCTTAAAGTCATGTAAATCATCCCACCAACATCATGGTAAAACCCCATCATGGGTAACTTATAAATCATTTCAAAACTTCACAATAGTTCATAAATTTCATAGCTTGAATCATGTATAGTCTCAATAGACAAAGATGAATTCATAGTATAAACTTAAAATAGATATTTATGCATAATCAACAATATTTGATAAAACCCCAACATATTTCATGCTCATATTTCATAATAATAGATACTCATAAGTAGTACAACTTGAAATAATGCAATTTTCATAAAATAGGAAGGTTGGACTCCATGGATGAAAGGACCCAATGGATGAAACCCACATACCTTAAACTTGAGTTTTCTTGATGTAGACTTGAAGGAGACTTGAAGCTTGAATAAAGGACTTAAAGGACACTTGAATTTGGATGGGAATTCTGATAAAATGGTTGAGGGGTTTTAGAGAGGGTTTTTGGGTGATATGGAGTTGAAAAATGACTATGTGTGGGATATTTCACGTGTAAATGGACATGGGGCCATGACTCCAATGCCTTAGGCCGAAACACGAAAATTAAGAAAGTGACAACACTGCTCCGCGACAAGTCCGTGTCACGGAGCAATCATGGATCCTCTCTGTTTTTAAAAATTTTGTGAAAATCATTTTTCTATACAGGTCTTCTAAAATCTAATTTATACCTATTTCCCTCTCAATTTTTCCCCCCGATTAAGAATATGAAGTCAGATTTTTGATATCACATACAGATTTTGAGACACATGAAAATTATGGTTATGGGCATTTCCAAAGCACATTTTTGTGGCGTTTCAATATCTCCCCCTTAGGAACATTCGTCCCCGAATGTCAAAGAAACCTGTATAAGAGAAGTAATATGAAGATTTCAGCCAAATGTTAATGTCAAAAATTACCATAAACTTGTTACCATAAATATGAATACATGCAAAATGATATAAGGGCTGAAACTTAAGACTTGAAATAATATAAGGGACTTAATTTGCTATCTTAAGCTTGAATAGAGTGACAGAGGTACAGACATCGCCTTTTCATGGCTGCTGTAGCGTTCCAAGTGATGCTTTTGACTTGTCGATTCCTCTAAAGAACCTTGACGGGTGCTACATCTTTGCTTCTCAACTTTTCCATATGTCCATCCAATATCTCCTCCGGGACCTCCTCATAAGTCAACTCATACTCCACAACACCCACAACCTCAAAGATGTCACGGCGCAAGCCTAGGGCCTAGACGTGACACAGCTCAAGCGGAACCCGAAGGGACCCCAAGCAAGCCTCTTAGAACATCATTACACATCCTTGGTCGTGAAAGCAATAAAACAAGCATCAAGAGATAATAAATTGGGACAACCGTGGCTAAGGTAATACTTTCATATCATAGACATCAAGAATAATAAAATCAAGATTCATAACATAGATATATAACATGTCCAACAATACCTCTACTACATAGATAAGAGCAGGGGCCACGACAAGCAACCGAGTTCACCCTCATAGTTAATACATGAACAAAAGGAAGATAGTCTTAGTACATAGAAAGAGATCATAAGCAACATCCCCGGAATGGAGAACCCACCAACAAGCTTGAGAGACAATCGTACTAGCGACGTGGAGGGGAAGGATGATCAAGCGGTGCTCTGGTTCCTACATGGTGACGTCATGTAGGCATAGAGTATGTGTTAGTACATTTGAATGTACTAAGTATGTAGTATGCAATGAAACAATAGATAGACATCATAGGCAAAATGCATAATGATACTCAATCGATAGCATAATAACAAGATGGCATGTATGAATGATACTTGAAGTAAAAATCATACATATATAGAACTTAACACATCTGTAAGAAGTGACCATTCTTATTACAATCCAAGGTCTACCACCTCTTTAGAGAGGCACAGGAGGTACAAACCCCTTCATGAGGTTGATGGAGTACAAACCGCCCAACAAGGTTGATGGAGTACAAACCCCCCAATAAGGTTGATGGGTATAAACCCCCAACAAGGTTGATGGGTGAAAACCCCCAACAAGGTTGCATGCGCCTGCCACCTACCGAGCGAGGTAATAGAGGTAAAACCCCTCAACAAGGTTACCGGGGCCTATAAGCTCCCGAGTGAGGCTTGGTTATTCCCAACACTATAGAGATAATATCATATACATACATTCCTTTCATCATCATATACATACATTCCTCTTATCATCATATAGTCATTCAACTCATAAGACATGCATTGAACCTTCAATTCCTCAAGAATCCGTAACCAGATATTTTATCAAACACTTGGCGGATGTGTAGTGCTTGTATAAAATCATGAAATTCAAGAGTGAAACCATTCTATTAAATCCAATGTAAAATCGTCAATAGATACTTGGTAACACCGTTAAGCAATATACATCACAACCCTTAATCACATCTCACAATAGATCTTAGATTCATAGCCCAAAACATAGTAAAACAGTCACAATTTCATAAACCCCATATAGTGTGTAGTGAATTTCATAATAAATAAGACCCATGTGAATTAGAGTAAAAGGAAGATTGGGTATCATGGGTGAAAGGAACCCATGAAAGAAACCCACATACCTTAAATTTGGAGACAAACTTGATGAAGATTGGAGATGGAGACTTGAAGCTTGAATGAGAACCTTGAAATCTGGATGAGTTTTCAGACTTGAATTTGGGAGATGAAATATTGGCTAAGAGTTTGAATGAGTATTGGGGAACGTCTTGAATGATGTGAGGGTGAAATAAATATAAGTATAGGTATTTTCTCGTATGGGAACACTTAGGCCCAAGAATCAAAAGTCTTAGACCAAAGTAAAAAACTGGCAACAAAGATGCGCCAGGGACGCGAAAACTTTTCTGGAAATCGAATTTTGCGATTTTGAAACTTTGATACGGTTGCTCTTAAATTGGGGTTAGACACATTCACCACTCAATTTGACCCCCTGAACAAGAATATGAAGTCAGATTTTCGATATCACGCATGGATTTTGAGATATATGAAAATTATGATTTCGGGCACTTTTAGGGTCGTTCCAATATCTCCCCCTTGGGAACATTTTTCTCTGAATGTCAAAGAAACGTATATGGGAGATGAAAACATGACAATTTCAGCCCATATATGGATGCAAAAATTCACTTAAACATCATTTCAAAAAAAACCTCAACATAAGAGTAAAATCACCATGAACTTGTCAATTTAAAGATCAATGTATGCATATGTCATGGGCTGAACCTAGACTTTAAATTACATAGGGGACTTAGATTGATACCTTAGGCTTGAGTGGAGTGCAAAAGATAAGGATATGGGTTTTGCATATTTGCTTCGGCGTCCCAAGTAGCATTTTCAACTTGTTGATTCCTCCGAAGGACCTTAATGGAAGCCACATCCTTATTCCTCAATCTCTTCACTTGACTATCCAAAATATGAACCGGAACCTCTTCATAAGTCAATTTGTCTTCAAATACCCCCGCAACATCAAGAGGCACAATAGCATTGGGGTTACCCACACACTTCCTCGACATAGACACATGAAAGACCAGATGAACCAATTTCAATTCTCTAGGCAAATCCAACTCATAGGCCACCTTACCGATCCTTCTCATCACCCTATAAGGGCCAAAATATCTAGGGCTCAACTTGCCCTTCTTATCAAAATGGACCACACCATTCAAGGGTGACACCTTCAAATACACCCAATCACCAATTTTGAATTCAAGGTCCCTTCTCCTCACATCGGCATAGGAATTTTGACGACTTTGAGCCGTCTTCAACCTCTCCCTAATCATCCTAACCTTCTCAAGAGCCTCTGTAACCAGATCTACTCCCAACATAGCCACCTCTCCAACTTCAAACTACCCAACCGGTGATCTACAATATCTACTATAGAGAGCTTCAAAAGGAGTCATGCCGATGCTAGAATGATAGCTATTGTTTATGCAAACTCAATCAATGGAAGATGATCATCCAAATAATCCTTAAGCTCCAATAAACAAGCCCCAAGTATATTTTTAAGGGTTTTTATGGTCCTTTCGGCTTGGCCATCCATTTGAGGGTGGAAGGTTGTGCTAAGTTTAACCTTTGTACCAAGACCCCTTTGGAAAGACCTCCAAAAATATGAAGTAAATTGAGCTCCACAATCCGATAAAATCGATAAAGGAACCCCATGCAATCTCACCAAGTCATGGATGTACAACCTAGCATACTCCTTAGCCCCATATGTGGTCTTAACCGGTAGAAAGTAAGTTAATCTTGTCATCCTATCAACCACAACCCAAATGGAATCAAAACCATTCCTAGTCTTGGGCAACCTAGCTACAAAGACCATATTAATCTCTTCCTACTTCCAAGTAGGAATCTCTATATCTTGGGTTATGCCACCCGACCTTTGATGTTCAGCTTTGTCTTGTTGACAACTATGGCAACTGGACACAAGTTTTACAATATCTTTCTTCATGCCTCCCCACCAATACACCTCTCTCAAATCTCTATCCATTTTAGTAGAACCGGGGTGAATAGAATAGGAACAACCATGAGCCTCATCAAGAATTCTCTCTCTCAAGCCATCAACACAAGGCACACAACCTAACTTGGTATTTAAGTGCACCATCTCCCCCTAGGGAGACAACACTTTCCCATCACCAACCAAGGCCTTCAATTTCTAACAAGGAGGGATCAAGATCTTTCTTAGCTTTCACCTCCTCAACCAATGAAAATTTAGAACCATCAACAACAACAACAACACCACTATTACCCACTTCTTCCAATCTAACTCCCAATCTATCCAAATGATGGACCTCTCTAGACACCTCCTTATAACTACCATCAACATGAGCTAGGCTACCTATAGACACCCTACTTAAAGCATCTGCCACCATATTAGCCTTACCCGGATGATAATGCACACTCATATCATAGTTAAGAAGTTTTAACCATCTCCATTGCCTTAAGTTAAGATCTTTTTGAGTGAAGACATATTGGAGGCTCTTATGATCGGTGAACACATCAACATGCACCCCATACAAGTAATGATGCCAAATATTTAAGCAAGTACCATAACGGCTAGTTCAAGATCATAGGTAGGATAGTTCTTTTCATGCACCTTGAGTTGCCTAGAAGCATAGGCTATCACCTTACCATTTTGCATTAGAACACAACCCAAACCAACTCTAGAATCATCACAATACACAACAAATCCCTCTAGCCCTTCAATTAGTGACAAAATAGGAGCGTACACAAGCTTATCTTTCAATGTTTGGAAGCTCCTCTCACACTCATCGGTCCACACGAACTTTTGCCTTCTTTTGAGTCAATTTAGTCATGGGAGAAGCAACAGAAGAGAACCTATTCACAAATCTCCGATAATAACCTGCGAAGCCCAAGAAGCTTCTAATATCCGACGTGGTCAATGGTCTAGGCCAATTTCTAATCACATCCATATTTTTAGGATACACCTTAAAACCATCCTTCAACACCACATGTTCTAGGAAGGCAACCTCCCTCAACCAAAATTCACACTTCTCATATTGCACATATAATTTCTCTTCCCTCAATCTTTGCAACACAACCCTCTCCTCCTCACTATGAGAATAGATCAAAATATCATCAATAAATACCACAACAAATGAATCAAGGTAGGGTTTGAAGACCCTATTCATGAGGTCCATGAAGATGGTTAGTGCATTGGTCAACCCAAAAGACATCACAACAAACTTATAATACCCGCACCTAGTCCGGAAGGCCGTCTTGGCAATATCACACTCATGTGCCTTCACTTGATGATACCCATACCAAATATCAATCTTAGAGAAATGGCTAGACCCTTGCAATTGGTCAAACAAATTATCAATTCTTAGAAGAGGATACCTATTCTTGATGGTGACCCTATTAAGTTACCAGTCGTCAATACACATTCTAAGGGAGCCATCCTTATTTTTCACAAATAACACCGTGCACCCCTAGGTGATTGGCTAGGCCTAATACAATTCCTTCTCCAACAAGTCCCTCAGTTGTTTCTTCAATCTTTTTAAGTCTGTCAGGGCCATATGATAAGGGGGAATAGAAATGGGTTAAGTATCGGGAAGGAGATCTATACCAAAATTTATTTTCCTTTCGAGAGGAACATTGGGAAGGTCATTTGGAAAGACATCAAGGAACTCATTAACAAGTGAAACTGACTCTATGGGAAGAACTTTGGACTCCATATCCCTAACCCTCACAAGATGGTAAAGACACCCCTTAGAGATCAACTTACGGGCTTTAATGCAAGAGATGAACCTACCCTTGACCACCACATCATGACTCTCTCACTCAAGGACGGGTTCATTTGGGAATTGGAATTTGACCCTATGGGTTCTACAATCAATAGAAGCATAGTATGCATGCAGTCAATCCATCCCAAGAATGACATCAAAATCAACCATGTCCAACTCAATAAGATCACAAGGCAATATTCTATGCAAAATGCAAATGGGACAATCTCTATTGACCTTCCTAGCAACAATAGATGCACTAATATGAGTAGACACCTCATATGACTCACCCAACAATTTGGGGTCAACATGAAACTTTTTGGCAACAAAGTGGGTAACAAAAGAAAAAGTGGAACCCAAGATCAATCAATGCATGCACATCAAAATCAAAGATTTTCAACATACTGGTGACGACATCGGGAACCACCTCAACCCCTTGCATCCCATGTAGAGCATAAAATTGATTGTATCTTGGGGCACCATCTTGTCGGCCACCTCTCCCCAAAGAAATCGCATTAGCACCTTGTGGACGAACCTCCTTGCCCTTTTTGTGATCTCGAACGCAATCCAACACCTTATGACCAACTTCCCCATAACCATAACAAGCATTTGTGTCCCTAAAGCATGGGCATCTATGACCCCTACCACATTTTGGACACCAACCATTAGGAACCACACCTTGAACACCTCAGGCCCTTGGAAAATCATTGGCAACCCTCTTTTGAAATACATGAGAAGACCCTTCACCTTGATGGAACCAGCCACCCTTTTGGAACTTCCCCTCAAAACGAGCCCTCTCGGCCTCATGGCCCCTCCTTTTCCTCAATTTCTCTTCCTCCATTTGTTCGGCATATGTCATCAAACGTGATAAGTCCATGTCACTAATCAACATGGCGGACCAGCTCTCCTCACTAACCCAGTCCAAAACACCCATAACAAATTTCTTCATCCTAGATCTTGAGTTGGCCACTAAATGTTGAGCATATTTTGAAAGTTGGTTGAATTTGAGGGCATACTCCCTCACACTCATAGACCATTGTCTCAAATTCATAACAACTTAGCTTCCCTAAGTTCAACGGGGAAGAATCGATTAATGAAGGTCACCTGAAACTCCTACCAAAGCACCACATAGTTGGCTCCCTTCTCTTACTTCCATTGATTGTATCATATTTGTGCTACTCCTTTGAGTTGGTAGGCCGCCAACTCCGCCTTATCCTCTGAACTCACACCCATGATAGAAAAAATCTTGTACACCTCATCGATGAACTCTTGGGGGTCCTCACTCACCTTTGACCCATGGAATTCGGGGGATTCATTCTCATGAATTCTCTCACGTGAGATGCCGGTGTAGGAGCATGAGGGGATTGGGCCCCTTCGCTGGCTTGATTAGCCACACCTTGTGCAAGTAAAGTGAGAGCATCTTTATGCTCTCCATTAGCCGGTTGCTCCTCGGGTATGCAGGATCTTCTCCCTCCCTTTGTTAGGCATGACCTAGCATAGCAAAGGACAATAGTTAGGGGGAAAAAGCCTTACTTCAGTTTCTTAGTCAAGAGATAATAAATTGGGACAACCGGGGCTAAGAGAACACTTTCATATCATAGACATCAAGAAGAATAGAGTCAAGGCTTATAGCATAGATACAAAACATGTCCAGCACCACCTCTACTACAAAGATAAGAGCGGGGGCCACGACAAGCAACCGGGATCACCCTCATAGTCAATACATAAACAAATGAAAGATAGTCTTAGTATATAGTAAGAGATCATAAGTAACATCCCCGGAATAGAGGACTCACCAACAAGCTTGAGAGACAATCGTACTAGCCACGTGGAGGGGGAGGATGATCAAGCGGTGCTCCATTTCCTACATGGTGACATCATGTAGGTGTAGAGTATGCGTTATTACATTTGAATGTACTCAGTATGTAGGATGTAATGCAATAATAGATAGACATCATAGGCAAAATGGATAATGATACTCAATAGGTAGCTTAATAGCAAGATGGCATGCATGAATGATGCTTGAAGTAAAAAATCATGCTTATACAGACATAACACATGTGTAAGGAGTGACCATTCTTAGTGCAATCCAAGGCCTACCACCTCCTTGGAGAGGCGCATGAGGCACAAACCCCTTCATGAGGTTGATGGAGTACAAACCCCCTAACAAGGTTGATGGAGTACAAACCCCCCAACAAGGTTGATGGGTACAAACCCCCAATAATCTTGCACGGGCTTGACATCTCCCGAGCACGGCGACAGAGGTACAAACCCCTGAAAAAGGTTACCCGGGCCTACAACCTCTCGAGTGAGGCTTGGTCATCCCCAACACTATAGAGATAATATCATATACATACATTCCTTTCATCATCATATACATACATTCCTCTCACCATCATATAGTCATTCAACTCATAAGACATGCATTGAACCTTCAATTCCTCAAGAATCCATAACCTGACATTTTATCAAACACTTGGCGGGTGTGTAGTGCTAGTGTAAAACCATGCAATTCAAGAGTGAAATCATGCTATGAAATATAAAAACCATCAATAGATACTTTGTAATACCCTCAAGCAATATACATCAAAATCCTTCATCATATCTCGTAATAGATCTTAGATTTATAGCCCAAAACATAGTAAAACAATAACCATTTCAGAAACCCCAGCATAGTGTATAGTGAATTTCATAATAAATAAGACCCATGATTAAATCAGCTTTAAACCATACGAATTAGAGTAAAAAAAAAAGCTTGGGTATCATGGTTGAAAGGAACCTATGAAAGCAACCCATATACCTTAGCTTTGGAGATGAACTTGATGAAAATTGGAGATGGAGACTTGAAGCTTGAATAAGAAACTTGAAATCCGGATGAGCTTTGAGACTTGAATTTGGGAGATGAAATATTGGCTAAGAGTTTGAATAAGTAATAGGGAATGTCTTGAATGATATGAGGGTGAAATAAGGCTACATAATGGTATTTTCATGTATAGGAACATTTAGGCCTAAGATTTAAAAGTCTTGGGCCTAATCAAAAACTGACAACAAAAAGCAGTGAGGCGCGCACTTGGTGCATCGCGCTAGGGGAGTGAAAACCTCACCTATGAACTCTTTGGGATCCTAATCCATCTTGGATCCATCAAACTCCAATGGGTTCATTCTAATGAAATCCCTCACCCTAGAAGCAGGAGTGGGAGCTTGAGAGGCTTATACCCCTTGGTGAATTTGGTCGGTCATTGCATGTGCCAACATAGTGATGGCATTTCGAAACTTGAGTTGAGTAGCCCCTTCCCCTAGAGGGGCTTGGTGGACCAAACCCTCCTTGGGTGTGCAGGTCCTCCTTGGTCTTCCTCTTTGAAGTGACATGATCTAGAAGAGAAAAGAGCATTCATTAGGGGAAAATCCTTACACTCACATCTAAAGCACAATATTAGACCATGAAGAAGTGAAACATTTCCTAAAACACCCCATAGCCTCTCATTCATAGTTATGGCATGCTTCACATGAATAAGACTCTAGTCGACATAGTGTGTTGGATTCGGAGGACTATTAACAACCTAGTGCTCTGACACCAAGTATGTCATGACCAAAGCCTAGGGCCTTGACGTGACACAGCGAATGGAGAACCCGAAGGAACCCCAAACAAGCCTCTTAGCATATCAATCACGCATCCCTGGTCGCGGAAGCAAAATAACAACAACAAGAGATATAAATAAGGGAAACGGGACTAAGAAGTCTTTGATAGTCATAAAACATTTCAAGAGTCAAGCTCATAGCATTATTACATCTTAATATCTAAGAACATCTCTAATATGGAATAGAGCGGGGGCCAAGACATTTTTCAGGCTCACCCTCATAGTACCAAGTGTCCAACATAAAGAAATAGCAAATGGAAAGAGTAGCATAGGTAGAGTCCTCGAACTTGAGGACTCACCAAAGATTAACTTCAAAACACCAAACTAGCCACGTGGATGATGATCAAAAGGTGCTCCGGTCCCAACATGGTAATACCATGTAGGCAAAGAGTATGTATTAGTACGTTTGAATATACTTAGTATGTCGGATGTAATGCAACGAGAGTCATATGTCATAATAACAAGATGCTTAATCATAATCATGGAACATAAATCAATATGGAATATATACTCGAACTTTACACAAAATGCATGAGATGGTCCAAATAGCCACCCACTCACCTTACGGTATAACCTTTTCGGAGAGTGTTACCAATTCCCGTACCTTATGACACAGTCTTTCTGATAGGTAGTATAAGACATTCCCTACCTTACGATATAATTGTTTAGGTAGGATCCATGAATTGTTCTACCTTACGGCATGGCCTTTTCGGTAGGTCTTATAAGATGTCCATACCTTACGATATAATCTTTTTTGTAGGAGCCATGAAAATAGCTTATTAAACCATCATATACAAGTATCAAGAATGGACTTCATATTTTTTCAAGAACATAACAAAACATAGGAGCCTAACAATTCACTTGCAATGCCATAGGTACTTTACATGAATTCAATACATTCTTGGAAGCCCTTAATCATTATGAGTCATTTGACTTATAAATCATGCAATAGATTATCAATACCTTGAGAACTCTTGACTTGACATTTTGTCAAACACTTGATGGAACATATGGTACATGTTCAAATCATGCAAAATAAAAGAGTATGGATCATGAAATAGTGAAATCAATGCATCTTAAAGTCTTGTAAATCAACCCACCAACATATGGTAAAACCCCATCATATAAGTTATAAATCATATCAAAACTTCACAATAGTTCATATATTTCGTAGCTTGAATCATGTATAGTCTCAATAGACAAAGATTAATTCATATTATAAACTTAAAATAGATATTTATGCATAATCAACAACATTTGACAAAACCCCAACATATTTTATGCTCATAGTTCATAATAAAATATATATCCATAAGTTATGCAACTTGAAATCATGCAATTTTCATCAAAATAGAAAGGTTGGACTCCATGGGTGAAAGGACCCAATGGATGAAACCCCACATACCTTAAACTTGTGTGCTCTTGATGTAGACTTGAAGGACACTTGAAGACTAAATGAAGTTCTTGAGATTCAAAATTAAGGTTGAGACACTTGAATTTGGACGAGAATTTTGATAAAATAGTTGAGGGGTTTTAGAGAGGGTTTTTGGGTGACATGGAGTTAAAAAATGACTAAATGTGGGATATTTCACATGTAAATGGGCATGGAGCCATGACCCCAATGCCTCAGGCCAAAATAGCAAAATTAAGGAAGTGACAACACTTCTTCGCGACAGGTCCGAGTCGCGGAGCCATCGTGGATCCTCTCTGTTTCCAAATATTTTGCGAAAATCATTTTTCGCTATGGGTCTTCTAAAATTTGGTTTATATCTATTTCCCACACAATTTTACCCCTGATTGAGAATATAAAGTTGGATTTTTAATATCATATGCGGATTTTGAGATATATAGAAATTACGATTATAGGCATTTCTGAAGCACATTTTTGGGGCGTTTCACATGATTATCATACTTGTGTTATATTTTGTATCTCATCCTCAATTTGAAAATAAAAAATGAGTTCAGTCGGACCCACAATTGTGGATTCTAAATGGTGCTAATACCTTCTCTTCGGAATAACTTGAACCTTACCTAGAATTTTGTTGGTTCGTTGATTATTTTGTAAATAATTAATTGGTTTCCTAATTATCCTTAAAATTAGGTAGCGATTCCCAAATTTAAACTATTTTTCCAAAAGAATTCCTTTAAATTATTTTTGATGAGTTGCCACGGCATTGCACCTTCGAGATGTCAAAACCTAGAAGTCACCACCTTCGCCTGCTCCACAGTTCCATCTAGTACAGAAGATTTGTATCTCATGTTT
>JAPFFP010043393.1:0-35944 GCA_026153255.1 Solanum medicagineum | reverse complement strand
GAGCATAGCTAAATATATATATATATATATATATATATATATATATATATACATACATAATATGGTACTCAAAAACTTCACTCTGTAATTGGCTTAACTCAGTTAATCATGCAATACAAATAAAGAAATATTAAATCTCAAATATGTAGAACAATAATCTTTACTTCTTGGGGAGTTTCTCCAACCGATAACCATCACTATGAGCTTCGTGATGATACAGCGTCTTTCCCTCAATGCCAGAGCCATCCCTTACTTTGCCGAGGTAGGGAACGAAGAACTAGGGGAGTGGATACATCGCAAAACTTGGTCATCTCAGTTGCTAATGAAGAATGTACCTTGGTACAATCCTATCCTATGCTGGCTACATAGTTTATGAGTTCAAGTGATTAATTCTACTCTCACTCATATCAGTGCTCAATACTACTCTCAAAAATAACTTTTATATAGCTCGTAACATAAAAGATATGAATTCTCAAAATATCTTTGTCTTTCGGGCACTTAAGCCATCTTAACTTTTCTGAAGCTTCCTCATCTGGACTCTTTGGCTAGACTGAAACTAGTATCAACTCAAGTATTTTAAAACATACCGGGTTACTCAGCTAAAATGCAAAAGCAGTTCTAAATATGATTCTTAAACATAACAAAAACTTTAAGCTTTATGAGTATTCATGAAACCCATACAAAATTTTACAGAAGTTCATCACGGGTTCTAAATTGTGTTAACAATACCTCAAATTAATGGTAAAGAAATCAAGAATCATAACACTTATCAAGAATCTATACATATGGACGGAAATTTAATGAACTTCACCGAAATACATGAACTTTGATCTCAACTAATACTTGAAAATTCTTGGATGAAACTAATGCATAATTTCTAAAATACCCATAAAATAATTTTTCGGAATTTGTTCTTGAAAGAATTGAACAAAATTCTTGAAGCCCTAGCTTGCCCCTTTAATATACGCTTGAGTTCTTGGAAAGCTTTTAACGTTAATGAGAGGAATTAATGAATTTTAGGTATTTATTTGGATAAACATTGACTTGTTTAGGCTTAAGGAGGATGGAAAATGTCGGAACTACCCTCCCTTAAGTAAAAGAAGGAACATCAAAAAAAAATAACATGTCTGCATCGCGCCTAGGACGGGCACATGTATAATTTTTGACTGAAAAATTAAAAAGCATTGAAAAATCATTTTTGTATGAAAATACACATAAAATGCTTTTGTCAAATGCGATTTATGTGTAAAGTTTCGTAATCGTTTTCCGATCAATTTTTCCATCCCATAGAAAATTTTGAAAATAACTTAAGTGTTGGTCTGCATCCTAGGCGCTCGCACCTTAGGCGCGCACCAACACTGTTTTTGGATTAAACTACGAAAATTTATTTTTTGACTCGGTTGCTCTAAAATTGAATTAAGGCTATTTTTCCACTTAATTTTTTGTGCTGATCGTAAATCCAGTATTAGGTTTACAAATGGAGCATGGGAAGATGCGTTATGCGCACGATTCCATTCTAGGGGTATCTCAGTAATTTTACGTGTGTTACATGTGGGTTTCAACGATTGTCTTTTTCACCCAAGGTGCCCAACCTTGATTTTTATAAAAATTACATGTTTTCAAGTTGGTTTACTTATGGGTATTCTTACTATGAATTTCATTATAAACTATGTTGGGGTTTTCATGAAATGTGAACTGTTTAAGCATGTTTTGAGCTATGAATATATGTTCTATGATGTGAATTTATGAGAGGTTTTACTGTATCTTGCATGACGGTGTTACCAAGCGTTGGTGGGTTGATTTACATTAAGTTTTTTCACTTGATTTCACTCTTGAATTGCATGATTTTGAACTAGCATTACACACCCGCCAAGTGTTTGATAAAATATCTGGTTTAGGGTTCTTGAGTTATTAATGATCTATCTCATGACCTATGATTTGAATGACTTTATGATGATGAAAGGATCTACGTATGTGTTGATTTCATGAAAAGTACCTATAGTGTTGCAAGTGACCACACCTTGTTTAGGGGTTACTGTGCCTCAATCACCATGTACGGTAGGGTGTGACAACCATCAACCAATTGAGGGGTTGATACCTTGGTCACCATGGATGGTAGGATGTGACAACCATCATCCAATTAAGGTTTTGATACCTCAATCGCCTTTTCAAGGGGGTGGTATGCCTTGGATTCTATAATGATGGTCTCTTACTACACATGTAATCTGCTCTATATAAGCATGTTTACTTCAAGCATCATTCATGCATTTAATATTGCTAGATGCTCGTCCATTGCCTAATTATGCATTTGAATTATGTTGCCTATCTCTTGATGCATTGCATCCTACGTACTTAGTACATTCAAATGTACTAACGTATACTATATGCCTATATGATGTTACCATGTAGGAACCAGACTTCCGCTCGATCATTCTCCTCCACGTGGCTAGTACTATCTCTTGAAGCAAGCTTGGTGAGTCCTCAACTCTAAGGACAATAGATATTGATCCTATGTTATGTAAAGACTCTTTTCTTTGTTTAGATGCTTCTAACTATGAGGGTAGGCCCGGAAATTTGTCTTGGCCCCTGCCCAATCTATGTTAGAGGTGTTGTTGGACAAGTTACGTACTTATGCTTTGAGCTTTGACCTGTTTGATGATTTATGCTATAAAAGACTTCCCTTAGTCCCTATTTTTCCTTATTTACATTCTCTTATTGTTGTTTAATTGCTTCCACAACCAAAGATGTGTAAATAATATGATAAGAGGCTTGTTTGGGGTCCATTTAGGTTCCCATTTTCCATGTCACATCTAGGACCTAGGCTTTGGTTGTGATATCACTCTTAAATAACATGATTTTGAAATAGCATTACACACACCCCAAGTATTTGATAAAATGATTTGACAAGGATTCTTAGAGTTATTGATGATCTAATGCATGATTTTACAAGTCTCGATTGTTGATAAATTATTGAGTTCTTACGCTCAGGTTTATGCTCTTGCTAATTGTGAAGCCTAGTAGAAGGGGTTATGAACTATGTTATATGCTTTACCCTCTAGTGTAAGGCCGAATTTCTACATAAAGGGATTACAAACTATGTTGTACACCTTACCCTCATGTATTATTTGATGTTCTGTAATATCTTTTACTCATATGAAGGAGTTATGACCTATGTGGTACGCTTCACACTCATATGCGACTCAGTGTTATGTACTCACATGTAGGGGTTATGAACTAAGTGGTACGCCTCACCCTCATGTGCAATTCAATATGTTGTATTATCTTATGCTTACATGTAAGGGTTATGACCTATGTTTTCTCTCTACCCTACCTATGTTATCTCTCTACCCTCATGTACTACCCATTACCTTCTAGAAGGGGTTATGACCTATGCTATATCCCTCACCCTCTAGTACAAGGTAGTTGGATGATCTATTTATGCTACTTTATGGTGTTAAACAAGATATGCAAGTATGACTATTCTTAACCATGTTTCATCCTACACATTGATTATGCATGGCATATTGAGCTTATGTTTATTGATTATGATAAAGCATCTTGTTATTATGGCTTATGGTTCTTGTTGCATTGCATCCCGTATACTTAGTACATTCAAACTTACTAACACATACTTTATGCCTGCATTATATTACCATGTAGGGACCGGAGCTCCATTTGATCATCCTCCCTCTCCTTGTGACTAGTTAGTTTTTGTGAAGAAGCTAGTTGGTGAATCCTCAAGTCCGAGAGTGATAGCTATTCTCATTCATGCATTATAGATTCTTGTTCTTATGTTGGATACTTATTCAATGAGGGTGAGCTCAAACAGTGTCTTGGCCTAGCTCAAATCTAAGTTAGAGGTGTCGTTGGATATTATGTCATGGTTTGATCATGTTATTGAAGCTTGACTCTTCTTACTCTATTTTTATTATGAATGGTTTCCCTTAGTCCCTTTCCCCTTCTTAAATTTTTTGACTCCTGTGTTTGTTTAATTTGCTTCTGCAACCAAGGATGTGTACACGATATGCTAAGAGGCTTCTTTGGGTTGTCTTCGGGCTTCTCATTTGTTGTGTCACGTCTAGTCACTAGACTTGGCTCGTGACATCTAAAATCTACAATTTAGTCTGTTATAGTAAGAGGCAGTCGTTCCTAATATGCATCATGCATTACCGTGTCAAACATTGACATACACGTGGAATAATTATCCTCTTATTTTACTGACTAAATTGTATGCTTTGGAGTAACTAAGAAAAAGGCAAAAAGACTTTTTTGAACTCACATTAGGTCATAGATATGTAGTAAAGGTGTTTAATTTTAAACTCAACATAAGAATATTATTGTAGGTATATAAGTAAGTTCTTCTCCGTTTGAATGTAGTCATGTTGAGCATTTTTACATTGTTGCTTCTCTGAAATAGGATTAAAATACCCTTGAATTATGTAAAATTTAACAAAAATAGTATATGGTAATAGTTTGGTTACAAAAATTAAGTACTCTATTAATCATTTAATTTGTTTAACATCATTAATATGTGTGATACTGTTTTTAGTTTAAAAATAAGGTTTGGGTTTATAGGTAAATTCATAATACATGTTAGAAAAGAGAAAATATCATGATAACAGAAAAGCTAAAAATGAAACTAAACAAATGAGTGAGATAAATATTGATATAATTAAAGATCAAAATAGATATTTTAAAATTCAAATGAAAAATGGGGTGTAGAAAGATCATCATTCAATGTTGACGAAAGAATTTAATTTTTAAAATAAAATTAAGATGTATAAGTAATTTTTATCCGCGATGAACATATCGTTTTTTAAACTAAAAAGAATTATTGTCGATATATAAGGTAAGTTAAATTTATACATGGCAAATACCGACCAACATGTTTTACTCATTAATTGTGTTAGAAATTGTTTATATACAAATCAACCATCAAGTTACTTGGATCAAAAAATCTATTGTTCCTTTTTAGTTCATTATTCTAAAATGTGTAATTTTTTTGTTTTAAAAAAAATAGATAATAAACTAGAAATGTTATATTTTTAGAGTATATCTATTATTTTTATAACATCCTACCATGCACGTTTTAAACTTGTTGAGTCGCCTCTCATACCAATTGCCACCATTATGTGGGTGATGAGTCCAGAAGTCATCTCTATTAGTTTTCATATAAATTTCTTGGAATTGTTTTGAGTTTTGTAACACCCTTCATATGCTTCGGAATACCCCATAAGTGTATTTCTTGCATATCTCAAAATTTGTACTTGACTTCAAACGTTTGACTTCATATTCTCGATCAAGAGGCAAAATTTAGTGGGAAAAAGGTATCCCTCAAATTTTTGAAGACCCGTCGTGAAAAATAATTTTCGCTATGGGGACTATTTTGAGTGTCCCTGTGCACTCAGGCCGCGATGCGCCTGGGGCTCACCTTAGAACAATTGTGCCCTACACGTCTGGTCTGCATCGCGCCTGGCGGACCAATGCATTTTGTTCCGTGTATTCCAGCTTTGTTCAAGGGAATTTGGGTAATAATCCAATGCCTATTTAAACGTGCAAACCTCTTCACTTAGTCATTTTTCAACTCCAAAACCCTCTCAAATCATCACCCAATCCTCCATCCAATTCCAAGAAACTCAAGAGCACACTTTGGATATCAAGGCCCCAAGTCAAGCTTCAAATCTCCTTCAAGTTTGAATCAAGAAATTCCAAGTTTTAGGTATGAGGGTCTTCATCCATGGGTCCTTTCACCCATGAAGCCCAACCTTCTCTTTTGATGAAAATTGCATGATTTTAAGTTGTATTCTTTATGGGTATCTCTTATTATGCATTATAAATGTAAATTATGTTGTGTTTTATCAAGTACTAATTGATTATGCATGAATATCCATTATAATATGTTGTGTTTTATCAAGTACTAATTGATTATGCATGAATATCCATTATAAGCCTATTCCATGAGTTGATTTATGTCTATTGAGACTATGCATGATGTCAGCTATGTGAAGTATGAAATATTATGAACTTTTAAGATGTATTTCATGATACCCAAATTAAGGGCTTTACTATAATGTTGGTGAGTTGATTTGTATGACTCGAAGTTGGATGATTTTGCTCTCTTATGGTTATTACTCTATATATTGCATAGTTTGAACATGTTTTCAAATATTCGCGATGTTTGATTAAACCACATGACAAAGATTTTCAAGTTAAAGATGAATTATTGCATGATTTGCAAGTCAAGTGATTTCATAATAATTATGGGCTCCCAAGCATCTATTAAACTCATGAAAAGTTTCTATGGTTTACAAGTGATAATTTGAGCCCTTATTCTATAATTCTACCCACTTGTGAGCCAATTATGTCTAATTGAGGGGTCAAGTATGATTACTATTTTACTCTCATATTCAAGCTAAGCTCACTAGTAGGTGTGAAGCATGTTACAAGTTTCCACCCTCATGTGAATTTCAATACCCAGTAGAAGGGGTCAACTCCATGTATTATTTTCTACCCTCTAGTATAAGCTATATGCCCATTTAGAGGTCAAGTATGTGAATGAGCTGCTAATGCCGAATTATTATGTCTTTACAAGTTACTCATGTTATGACATTATTTATGATTATTTCAAGTGTTCCGTGTAATTAGACTTAGCACCGATTGAGGCTTAAGGGGGGAGGGTGGGTAGATGCAAAGGGTCCTTATATAAAGTCTTGGTCTCTAAACCATGTGCCACCATAGTATTATGTATTTCCCTAAAAGGGCTTACTAGCGAATCCATCTAGGTCAAGTTACCTATAAAGTGGGGTCAAGTATGGTTTACCTTTGCAAGTAGACCACACCTTCTCAAGTGGGGTGTCATGCATGGGTTCCAAGTAGTAGCTCGCTTGGTCTTATATGTCGGTTAAGTTCTACTCCCACATATGTATGCTATAATATGTAAGTTGAATTTTTTACAAGCATTTATCATACATGTCATACTGAATTTATATCCATTAATTATGATTATGCATCTTGATTATTATGGCTTATGTCTTTGTTGCATTGCACCCGCATACGCAGTTCATTCCAAGTACTAACACATACTCTATGCCTACATGATATCACCATGTTGGAATCGGAGCTCCTATTGAACATCCTCCTCCACGTGGCTAGTTGATTTGTTTGAACAAAGCCTTTGGTGAATCCTCTACTCTAGGGACATTATCTATTTTCCTTTCATACTATGTTGAGAGTTGTACTACCTTTTGGATACTTATGATTTGAGGGTGAGCCCGAAAAGTGTCTTAGCCCCCGCTCCATTCTATGTAGAGGTGTCATTGGATATTATCCTATGATTGTATATACTTTCGAGCTTGACAAGGCTATTATTATTATGAAAGACTTCTCTTAGACCACTTCCCTTTTCATTTATAAATGTTACTAGTTGTTGTTTGTGCTTACACGACCAAGGATGTGTGAATGATATGCTAAGAGGCTTGTTTAGGGTAACTTCAGGTTCTCCATTCGCCATGTCACATCTAGGCTCTAGGCTTGGATCATGACAAGTTTGGTATCAGAGCACTAGGTTCTTAATAGTCCTCAGACAAATAACAAGCTTAGTATCATAGCACTAGGTTGTTAATGCTCCTTGGTAATCCAAGACACCGCATCAAGTTGAGTTTTATTCATCGTTGTGAAGTGCACCACAAGTTGAATACGAGGCTATGAGAGTTTTAGGAAATGTTTCACTTTTTCATGATTTGTATCATGCTCTAGAAATAAGATATGGCTTCCTCCCCTAATGAATGCTCTTTTTTTCTTTTAGATCATGCCACTACCAAGAGGAAGACCAAGGAGGGCCCGTACACTCGAGAAGCAATAGGCTCATCCTACTCCTCAAGCTCCTCAAGATGGAAGGCCTACCCAAGTTGAGTTTCGAAATGCCATCACTATGTTTCCCTATGCTATGACCAACTAATTGAACTAATGGGCCCAAGCTCCTCATGCTCCTACTCCGACCTCAAGAGTGAGGGAATTCACAAGGATGAACCCTCTGAAGTTTCATGGGTCCAAAGCGGAGGAAGATCTCCAAGAGTTTATTGATGAAGTGTATAAGGTGCTAGCTATCTTGAGGGTGAGTTCGAAGGAGAAGGAAGAACTAATGGCCTATCAACTCAAAGGTGTGGCCCAAATTTGGTTTGCTCAATAGAAGCCGAAGATGGGAAACAATGATGCTATTACTTAGGAGAAGTTCAAGGTCGCCTTCCTCAATTATTTCTTCCCTATTGAGTTGAGAGAGGCTAAGATGATGGAGTTCATGAATCTCAAACAAGGCTCCATGAGTGTGAGTTAGTATGCCCTCAAATTCAACAAGTTTTCAAAGTATGCTCCTAATTTGGTTGTCGATCCTAAGGAAAGAATGAACAAGTTTGTGTCGGGGGTATCCACCTTGGTGAATAAGGAGTGTTGCACTGCTATGCTTGAGGGTGATATGGACTTTTCTCGGCTCATGACATATGCCGAACAACTTGAGGGGAAAAACCTTAGGAAGAGGATGAGTGGGGAGTCCAAGAGGGCTCAATATGATGGTGGTTTCCAAGGTGCTAAGGGTGGCCATTTTCAACTTGTTCACAAATTCCGAGGCCAAGGGTCCTCTAATGCTCCAATCAAGAGGTTTGCTAATGATGGGGTGTCTAACCCAAGGGTCCAAGGTGGCAATAGTGGAATGACTAAACCAAGGTGCCAAAAGTGTGGGAGAAATCATGGTGGTCCATGCTTGAGAGACTCTAGTGCTTGCTATGGTTATGGTAAAGTGGGTCACAAGATTGTTGATTTCCCCTATGGTCAAAACAAGGATAGGCATGGCCGTCCTTAAGGCCAAGGTGCTTTGTGGGTCAAAGGGAAAAGGGAAGCCAACAAGGGGGTGCTCCAAGATAAAATCGGTTCTATGCTCTCCAAGGAAGGCAAGGAGTGGATGAGGTGCTCAATGTTGTTACCAATATGTTAAAGGTTTTTGATTATGATGTGTATGAATTATTAGATCCGGGTGCCATTTTTCTTTATTACCCCTTTTGTTGCCAATAAGCTTTTTGTGTTGCTCGAATTGTTGTGAACCCTATGAAGTGTCTACCCCTATTGGTGAGACAATTATTGCTAGGGAAAGTCTCGTGTCTATATTACATAAAGTGTTGCCTTGTGATTTTGTTAAACCTAACATGGTGTATTTTGACATTATTCTTGGGATAGATTGGCTACATGCATATCATGCTTCCCTTGATTGTAGAACCCATAAAGTTAGATGCTAATTCCCTAATGAGCCCATCCTTGAGTGAGAAAGTTGTGATTTGGTGGTTAAGGGTAGGGTTATTTCTTCTCTTAAAGCTTGGGAATTTATTTCTAAGGGTTGCATGTACCATCTTGTAAGGGTTATGGATGTTGAGTCTAAAGTCCTCCCTATTAAGTCGGTTCCGGTGGCCAATGAGTTTCTTGATGTCTTTCCTAACGAGCTTCCCAGTGTCCCTCTCGAAAGGAAAATAGGCTCTGGTATAGACCTCCTCCCCGATACACAACCCATTTCCATTCCCATTATGGTATGGCCCCGACGGAGTTGAATTAGTTGAAGGATCAATTGAGGGATTTATTGGAGAAGGGTTTCATATGGCCTACCAAGTTACCTTGGGGTGCACCGGTATTGCTTGTCAGAAAGAAAGATGGGTCACTTAGAATGTGCATTGACTACCGGCAACTCAATAGAGTTACCATAAAGAACAAGTATCCTCTACCAAGGGCTAGTTACTTTTCTAAGATTGATCTTCGGTATGGGTACCACCTAGTGAGAGTGAGGGAGTGTGATATCCCAAGATAGCTTTTCGGACTAGGTATGGGCACTTTGAATTTGTGGTAATGTCTTTTGGATTGACAAAATGCACATACAATATTTATGGATCTCATGAATAGGGTCTTTAAACCCTACCTTGATATGTTGTTGGTGGTCTTCGTAGATGATATATTGATTTATTCCCGAAGTGACGAAGAGCATGTGAATCATTTACGAGTGATGTTGCAAATTTTGAAGGATGAGAAGTTGTTTGCTAAATATGATAAGTGAGAATTTTGGTTGTAAGAGGTTGCATTCCTAGGACATGTGGTTTCGGGTGATGGAATTAAAGTGGATCCTAAGAAGACAGAGATGATAAAAAAATGGACTAGGCCCTTGACTCCAACAGATATTAGGAGTTTCTTGGGTTTAGCTGGGTATTACCAAAGGTTTGTGAATGGTTTCTCTTCACTTGCTTCCCTTTTGACAAATTTGACCCAAAAGAAGGAAAAATTTGTTTGGACCAATGAAAGTGAAGAGAGTTTGAAACTTTGATAGACAAGCTTATCACCATTCCTATTTTGGCTTTACCGAAAGGGCTAGAAGGGTTTCTGGTTTATTGTGATGCTTCAAAGGATTAGTTTGGGGTATGTTTTGATGCAAAACGGCAAGGTTATAGCATATATCTCTAGGCAACTAAAGGTGCATGAGAAAAATTACCCCACCCATGACCTTGATATTTGTATGGGGTTCATGTAGATGTATTTACCGATCACAAGAGTCTCCAATATGTGTTCACACAAACAGATCTTAACTTGAGGAAAATAAGGTGGTTAGAACTCCTTAAAGATTATGACATGAGTGAGCACTATCAGCCCGACAAAGCTAATGTTGTGGTAGTGTTGCGCATATTGATGATTGTAAAAAGGAGGTGGTAAGAGAAGTACACCAGTTGGGTAGGTTTGGAGTGAGATTGGATGAAGTGGAGAACGATGGTGTAGTGATTTTTGATGGCTCCCAATCGTCTTTGATTGATGAGGTCAAGTCCAAAGAAGACCTTGACCCTGCCTTGCTAGAATTGAAAGCTTTGGTGAAGGATGGTAAAATGGAGGTTTTCTCCCAAGGTGTTGTTGGTGTCCTTAGGTACCAAGGTAGGCTATGTGTGCCTAATGATGATCACTTGAGGGAGTTGATTTTGAAAGATGCCTATAATTCGTCCTATTCTATTCACCTCGGTTCAACAAAAATATTTATGGACTTGAGGGAGATCTATAGGTGGGGTGGTATGAAGAGGGATATTTTTGTAGTCAGTAGTCACAATTGCCAAAAAGTCAAAGCTGAACAAAAAAGGCTAGGTGGACTAGCCCAAGACACAGAAATTCCAACTTGGAAGTGGATTGGGTTGCAAAAGACTAGGAAGCACTTTGATTCTATTTAGGTTATTGTTATAAGATGACAAAGTCAACTCACTTTCTATCGGTTAAAACAACCAATGGTACCGAAGATTATGCCAAGTTATACATTCACGAGTTGGATAAGTTGCATGGGGTGTCATTGTCTATTAAATCGAATCATGGTGTTCAATTCACTTCTCATTTTTGGAGATCCTTCCAAAGGGGTCTTGGTACCAAGGTTAAGGTTAGAATGACTTTTTATCCTCAAACGAATGGTCAAGCCGAAAGGACTATCCAAACTCTTGAGGATATGCTTAGGTTTGTGTTTTGGTGTTTAGAGGTAGTTGGGATGAATATCTTTCATTTATTGAGTTTGGTTATAATAATAGCTACCACTCTAGTATTGGCATGGGTCCCTTTGAGGCTTTATACGGTAAGCATTGTACATCCCCGATTGGATAGTTAGATGTGGGGCAGATGGCTTTGTTAGGCTCAGATTTGGTTATGGAGGCTTTAGAGAAGGTGAGGTTGATAAGGGAGAGATTGAAGATGGCTCAAAGTAGACAAAAGTCTTATTCCAATGTGAGGAGGTTTATGTTGATGATTGGGTTTACTTGAATGTCTCGCCCATAAAAGGTGTGGTCCAGTTTGGCAAGAAGAGTAAATTGAGCCCAACATTTGTGGGACCTTATAGAATTTTGAGGAGAATTGGTAAGGTTGCCTATGAGTTGGAGTTGCCTACGGATATGAGTATGGTTCATCTATTCTTCTATGTGCCTATATTGAGGAAGAGTGCTGGTGACAAAAGTGGTATAGTGCCCTTAGAAGTTGTGGGTATTGTGGAAGATAATTTAACCTATGAGGAGGTCCCAGTAGAGATATTGTATAGGCAAGTGAAAAGGTTGAGGAACAAAGATGTAGCATCTGTCAAAGTCCTTTAGAGGAATCAACAAGTTGAAAGTGTCACATGGGAAGTCGAAGCGGATATGAAGAAACGGTACCCATACCTCTTGCACTCTACTTAAGCCAAAGGTAATAATTTATGTCCTATCTATGATTTAAAGTCTTAAGCTCTAGTCTTTATGTCAGTTTTGCATGCATACATGTTCATGATAACAAGTTTTTATGATTTTTAATGTATATGTGTGGAACATTTTAAGAATGATGTTTAAGTGCATTTGTTGCATTCTTGTTGGGCTGAAAGTTTCCTATCAACTTCTCTTAAGCATGTTTTCTTTACATTCAAGGATGAATGTTCCCAAGGGGGAGATATTGTAACACCCCTCATTTGCTTCGGAATGCACTATAAGTGTATTTCTTGCATATCTAGAAATCCATGCATTTCGAAAATCCGACATCATATTATCGATCAAGGGGAAAATTGAGTGAGAAAAAGGTAGCAATAGAATTTTAGAAGACCCATAGCAAAAAATAATATTCACTATGCCGCGATGCGCCTGTGGCGCACTTAGTACAATTGTGCCCTATGCATCTAGTCCACGTCGTGCCTAGGGCACGGACCAGTGCATTTTATTCCGTACTCTTTCTAACTTTGTTCAAGGGCATTTGGGTAATAACCGAATGCCCATTTAAACGTGAAAACCTCTTCACTTAGCCATTTTTCAACTCTAAAACCCTCTCAAGTCATCACCCAATCCTCCTTCCAATTCCCAAAATCTCAAGAGCACACTTTAGCTTTCAAGGAACCAACACAAGCTTCAAGTCTGAATCAAGAAATTTTAAGTTTAGGTATGTGGGTCTTCATCAATGAGTCATTTCACCAATGGAGCCTAACCTTCTCTTTTGATGAAAATTTCATGATTTTAAGTTGTATCTTTTATGGGTATCTCTTATATGCACAATGAATGTAAATTATGTTGGATTTTATCAAGAATTAATTGATTATGCATGAATATCCATTTTCAGCCTATTTCATGAGTAGATTTATATTTATTGTGATTATGCATGATATGAGCTATTTGAACTATGAAATATTGTGAACTTCTGAGTTGAATTTCATGATACCCAAATTAAGGGTTTTACTACAATATTGGTGGGTTGATTTTCATGACTCTAAATTGGATGATTTTACTCTCTTATGGTTATTACTCTATAAATTGCATGGTTTGTACTTGTTTTCAAATACCCACCATGTTTGATTAAACTACATGACAAGGACTTTCAAGTTAGAGATGAATTATTGCATGATTTGCAAGTCATGTGATTTCATGATAATTATGCACTCCCAAGTATGTATTAAACTCATAAAAGGTTTCTATAATTTACAAGTGACAAGTTGAGCTTTATTCTATAATTCTACCCTCTTGTGAGCCAATTATGTCTAATTGAGGGGTCAAGCATGATTACTATTTTACCCTCATGTTCAAGCTAAGTCACTAGAAGGGTCAAGCGTGTTACAAGTTTCCACCCTCATGTGAATTTCAATACCTACAAGAAGGGGTCAAGTCCATGTATTGTTTTCTACCCTCTAGTATAAGGTATATGCCCATACGGGTGTCAAGTATGTGAATGAGCTACTCATGCCAAGTTATCATGTCTTTACAAGTTACTCATGTTATGATATTATTTAGGATTATATATTTCCCAAAAAGGGGTTACTAGTGGGTCCATCTAGGTCATGTTACCCATAAAGTGGGGTCAAGTATGGTTTACCTTGGCAAGTATACCACACTTTCTCCAGCGGGTGTCATGCATCGGGATTCCAAGTAGTAGCTCGCTTGGTCTTATATGTCTGTCATGGTCTCCTCCCACATATGTATGCTATGATATGCAAGCTGAATCTTTACATGCATAGTTTATTACAACCATTGATCATACATGTCATATAGAATTTATATTCATTGACTATGATTATACATCTTGATTATTATGACTTATGTCTTTGTTGCATTACACCTCGCATACTTAGTACATTCCAAGTACTAGCACATACTCTATGCCTACTTGATATCACCATGTAGGGACCGGAGATCCTATTGATTATCCTCCTCCACATGGCTAGTTAACTTGTTTTAAGAAAGCCTTTAGTGAGTCCTCTACTCCAGGGATATTATCTATTTTCCTTTCGTACTATGTTGAGAGTTGCATTACCTTTTGGGTACTTATCATTTGAGGGTGAGCCCGGGAAGTGTCTTGGCCCCCACTTCATTCTATGTAGAGGTGTTGTTGGATATTACGTTATGGTTGTCTATAACTTTATATTTTTTTACTGTTTTTATTTACTCTAAAACGTGTAAGTTTTTTTAGCTTTTTTAGGTTACTCTAAAACATACAGTTTTTTCAAGAAAATTTTTGAGTTATTCTAAATTATAAAACTTAGTCTGCTGTAGTAAGGCAAAACAATTCTCCATATTCATTATACATTATGGTGTCAAATAATGGCGTGCATGTGGAACGGTTAACCTCTTATTATAACTAATTAGCGTGTACGCTTTGGAGTAACTCAAAAAAATTTAAAATGACTTTCTTGAATTGACATCAGCCTATAAATATTATTGGTGATATAATTTAGGAATAAATATTTGTAACTTCCATTCCAGTACTTAATTGCCTCGAGATCATTAGAACTTTCTCTTATAGTTCAATCTTTGTTCTTTGTGCAAGTTCGTGATCTACTGGATGATCTGCTCTTTCTTTTTTGGGAGAGTATGTCAATATGATCTATAAGGTGAGGGACTTTGCATCTAACATTCATTGGGCTTCTCTCATTAGTAGCCTATGCCCCGGCTGCTGGGACAAGCTTGGTATAATGTCTTCACTTTATCAGCAGGTTGTATAGTCGCATTACAATTATTCCACCCATTTCTTCCCACTATAGTATAATGACCCAGATTCCATACGTCGTTGTTGGACCTTGAGAAATCTCATTTTGGGAAATGATTTGGACAAAGTGCGTCCCAACAGAGACCACACGGCCAGTGTGGGGTCACATGAGCCGTTTGGCCTCACATGAGACCACACTTGGCCTCAAATCTTGCATTTTGGCCTTGGGGTGGAGTTGCAAGCTAAGGCATACCTCACTGGCACTCTACACGGGTTATGTGACACTTCACAGGCTGTGTGGTGGAGCCATGGGGTGGCCTAGGCTTGAAGCCCCATCTTCGGAGCTTAGGGAGGCCACATGACCTACCACACGGGTCGTGTGGTGCTTGACGAGTCATTTGGCCTTCCGTCAAGTCTCTGGAGGGAAAAACATTCTATGTATGGAATCAGCATCTCTTAAATTTTTCGCAAAAGTTTCCTGAGGATGGGGTGACGAGAGCATCACACGGACCGTGTGGCTCCACACAGGCCGTTTATTAGTCTGTTTAGTAGTTCGTGCAAAAACAATTCTAAGTATTGGTTCAAAATCAAAATTTCCAGAAATTTGTCTAAGTATGGGTTCACATGCCAGTAAAAGGACCGTGTAATGCTACACGGACCATTTACCATCCAGTCAAGTGACTACCGGTAAAATTTTACTCCGATTCATTAAAGGCGTTTTCGTAAATTTAGTTATTTATATTGGTATTTTGGGAATTCGTAAGTTATTCTAAGGTCATCTTAAGACCTAAAACTTATTTCAAATATTCAAACATATCTTTCATAATTTGAATCTCCCAAAAACACTCTCAAAGGCGCTCCACAAAAGAACTCTTGGAATTTCAACAGTTGAGCTTGGGATTTCAAGTCTCCTTCAAATTACTTTGGGGTTTCTTCATCTTAGTGAAGGTATGTGGGTTTGATCCTTGATTATCTTTTAATCAAGGAGACCTAAACTATTTTCAAGCAATTTCATGAATTTCTAACTTACTTTAATTTGGGGTTTTGAATATTTTGATTTCTTCAATTTCAATGTTGAGTGGATTATGTTTATCTATGGATTTTAAGATGATTTAAGCTTTGAAATATTGAATCTCATTATTTTTATGAATCTATGGTTATGCATGTCCAGTTAAAAGCTTGTTTGAGAACGGGTGATTTATACATGATCTTAAATATGTATTTACTTATGAGTTTACTTCAGTTTCATATTATATTATTGATTTTAGATTAAATCTCATGTTATTCCCTCATCATTCATGGCATTTGCATTCATGACATTGGATTATTTTAGAAATTATGTTATGGGTCAAGCCCAATTTTGTTATATGCTATGATTTTGACAAGATATTGGTTATGACTATATTGTGATCACATATATGTCTATTGATTATGGCTCTTTGAGTATCTTGGATGCCTGTACCATTGTGTATATAAATGGGTTATTCCTATGCATGATTATATTGACTATGAAATTATGATTTGGCCTTTAAGCCTAAGAATGTATCAAAATGGTTTAGAAATGGCTATTTTCTCTTAAAAGCACGTTATATTTATATATTGTATATGTATTCTTGTGGGATGATAACTTAGCATCAATGGATGGAGGGTTCTCTCTTTATTCTCGAATAATGTGACTAGCATAGGTTCCTTTCCAAAATAGGGATGCCCGTAAGGAAAGTTGCCTCTTAAATGGGATGCCTGTAAGGAGAAGAAACTATGTGACATGATATGCTATATGTGAAAATCCTATCCGAAATGGGGATGCCCGTAAGGTGAAGTATGGTTTACCTTTGGCAAGTAGACCACCTATTTACCGATGAGGGGTAATCATCGGGATTCCAAGTAATAGCTTGCTTGGTCTTACTTATGATGGTTGAGGTCGAATCCCAAGCGCGCGCACACACACACACACACACATATATATATGTGCATTGCTTGCATATCATGCATCATGACTTTCATAGCATCTTGTTTTTGTACATTCCTTGTTATATATATCTCTTTCTATATCATGTGCCCTTGTCATCTAACTTTGATATGTAGGTTTTGGTAAGTTCATGAATAGCATCACGCATACTTAGTACATCCAAACGTACTAACGCATTCTCATGTCTACATGATTTTACCATGTAAGGACCGCGGACCTTGGCTATTCACTGTTCGACGCTTAGCTTGGATTCCAGATTTACTTGTAATGGTGAGTCTTATCTTTCAAGGACGAACCATCATTCATTCTACCCATGTTACTCATTTCACGTTATGTATTTGAGGGTGAGCCCGGGGTATGTCTTGGCCCCCGACCCATCTATGTAGAGGCATTATCGGACACCTTGTAAACCTTTTTATGATATATGCTATGTGTTATGGTTAGGTTTAAGTCATCTATTTAGCTATCATTGACTAATGTTATGTGACTTGATCATATGTTTGATGGAAAGAACCTATGTCTCGAATTGCTCCCATAGCGTGAGTCCTACGTACCCGTCCCTTAGTCTTTATGCGTTACGTGCTAGGTGAATTCATGTTAATCCCTTTCCCTAGGATATACCCATAGCTTGAGTCCTATTTCCATCCCTTAAAACTATGTGTTGATTGTTAAATGTGCTTCCGAACCGATGATGCAAGTTTTGGTATCTTAAGGCTTGTTTGGGAACTGTTGGGTTTCCATTTGTCGTGCCGCATCTAGGCCCTAGGTCCGGGTCGTGACATATAGTGAAAGATCTTTCACTATAGTGGGAAGAAACATGTGGAATAATAGCAATGCAACTATACCGCCTACTGATAAAAGGAAGACAACATACCAGACGGACATCCTTTTACCGTAGTTTTCCCCTATTGGGCATAGGCTTTTCTACGTTAGGCAAGAGAACATGTCTTATTTTAAAATAAATATAATATCGTTATTGTTGTTATATAGGCTCATCTTTGTAACAATAGAAGTATTTTTAGACTAAACTATTTATAAAAATAATATTTTTAAATTATACTATTAATGAAACATATTTTTATTAAGTTTTGCATAATTTAAGGACATTTTTTTATCATTTTTCATTATCTTTTAAAAGCATTCATGGACCTTTTTCTTTCCTCCCTTTCTACTGTATGGTTCTTCAGTTGTTTTGGTGATTTAAGTGGTTCGTGCAAAGTGTTAAAAGTTTGCTACAGAGAAATAACTTGCATAAATGCAAAATTGACAAGTAAAAGTGGTTAATTTGTAAATTTATTTGATTATAAGCCTGTACTACTAACATGTTTTACTGCAAATAGAGGAGTGGTGAAAAAAAACCAACTACAATAGAGATATCATGATATTAAAAAAGTAAAAATAGAATTTTAAAAATGAGTGAGATAAATATTGATATAGAGATTAAAATGAACATTTTTAATCAAATAATAAATAGAGAAGAAAGAGCATCGTTCAAATTTGAGAAAATAATTTAAATTTTAAAACAAAGTTGAGATGTACAAATAATTTTCACCCTTAATGAGCAGACTGTGACGGCCCGCCACTTGTTCTTAAAAATAAGGAAAGAATCTAGAGTCAAAGAGAAGAAATTAGAGTCATGGAGAGGTTTTCAGAAGACTCTAGAATATTTTGGATAAAACTTGAAGCTACTAGAAGACTCTAAAATATTGTAGGAGAATCTTGAGAAGTCATAGACAAATCTAGAAGAATATAGTCATAGAAGACTCCAGAATTGTGTGGAGATATCTTGTAGTCTTTAGTTTTCTCTAGACTGGTATGGAAGAATAGAGAGGGACTAAAGTGTAAATATTTAGGGACTTCATATGTAAATATTAATTACACTTTGGCCCCTAGGAAGTAGAATAAATAGGAGGGTCATTCATTTGTTAGGCATCCAAGAAAGTTGTAGCAATCTTCGAAGCATTCTAAAGAATCTTCTTCCCAAAAACTCTCTTGTCTTCTTAATCTAGCGTTCCCTTAGCAATCAAGAGTTAAAGGCTTACTAGTATTTGCAAGATCGTGAAAGAATCGTGAGCGAATTGACTAGTGTCGAACGGAAGTCTTAGCGAAGGTCAAAGTCTGTGATAGAGTAGTATCAGAGCCAGGTTTGAACTAAGGGAAGCATGGCGAGGAAAGGAGACATCAACACCGCCACCACCGCCAACGTTACGCTGGATGTTGGAAAGAAACACAAGGGGAATAAAAGCTCCATGAAGGTTGAGGAGGTGTCGGTCGGATGACACATAGCGAGACCATAACAACACACTCACTCTTGGCTGCTGAGTTGAGTGATGATGAACGAGGCGAAGATCCCACCGATGTCACGCTCGACAAAGGATGGGTCGCGAGGGTGGATGCTTCTAACCAAGCAGTAGAGGTCTTGGGCAAGTGCTTGAATTAGTTTGAAGGCAAGTTTCAAACCTTGGAGGAATTCACCCTTGAGGAGAATGATAGCATCCGAAAAGAGTTGGGCGGACGTCAGGCGGCGGAATACGAGCTCAGGAAGACCATCACTTCCATAGAGTGCTAGATCATGGAGGGACTAAGCAAGATGGAGGCTATGAGTGCCACCCTGAAGTCTACGGGTGGCACCATGGAGGCTATGAGTGCAAGGATAGGGGCACTTGAGGAAGGCGTGGATGATGGGAGATGCGTACAGACTGTTGAAGAAAGGGAGGCCAAGATTGAGGCTCCCAATCCACCTATTTTCAAAGGCGCTTTAGATGTGTAAGAGGTAGAGAACTTCTTGTGGCACTTGGAGAATTATTTCAAGTGTAACAAGGTGAGGAACGATGCTACAAAGATCAACACAACTGTGTTGTATCCGACGGAGATGACCATGTTATGTGGAAATGAAAGGAGTTGGAGATATGGAAGGGGCTATGTGCCATCACACATGGGAGCAGTTTGAGGGAAAGTCAAGAAGGCCTCCTTCCCGAACAATATCATCTATGAGGCAAAGCGAAAGTTCAGGAAGGTGAGGCAGGCCAGTAGCATAAGAACCTATATGAAGGAGTTTACTACCCTTACACTGCAGATCCCAACCTCACCGATGATGATATGATGTTCCACTTTATGGACATCTTGCAGAACTGGGCCATGATGGAGTTGGAACGCCGACAAGTTAGGACCATCGATGAGGACATCATATGGGTAGAGGCTTTGACAGACTCTCGACATGATAGGTGAGGTAAAGACTGGGGAGAAGACGAGGATGGTAGTCCTGACCAAGGTGGGGGAGATGGCGGCAAAGGCAAGGGTTGGCAGCCACATCCCAAGTATCATGACACCGATAGGCCTGATAATAGGAGGTTCGGGCAACAAAGCAGCGGAGAGGGAAAGGCATAGCATGAGAAAGAGCTTAAGTTCTACATATGGGGGGCCGCAAGTTCAAGAAATGCCCCGAACTGAAGAGCCTTAGTGCTATATTGTCCGAACGGAAGGAGCAAAAGGCACAGAAAGAGGCACTCGAATCGAGGGAAGATTTGGACACGGCCCGAGTAGGTGTGATTGGGCTATGCGAAGCTATCATGTGGCAAGAGAATCCGAAGAAGTGTCGTGCATAATACGTGGGCATCACGATCAATGGGCCTCCCACTTGTGTCATGGTTGACACAGGCACAGAGGCTAACATCGTGACTAAGTCTGCGTCAACCAAGTTGGGGATGAAATATAACCCAAGTAATGCGCAACTTAGGATGGTCAATGCGCCAATGACTCCTGTGTATGGAGATACTCAGGGACTCGATATAGCATTGGGGGAGTGGCATGGCAAGTCCAACTTCCATGTTGCCCCAATAGAACTCTTTGATATCATCCTTGGGCAAGAATTTTTCTGGACGTACCATGTAGTGATCTACCCCTACCTCCAACAACTCATGGTCTTGGAGCAGGGAGCTTCCTACATGGTGCCCTTAGTGCAGATGCCCAAGTCGGGGAGACAAGCTCAGTTATTAGCCTTGTGGCTTGTGGAGGAGTTCAAGGGTAAAAAGCCATTGTCTTCTTCCACTCCTGCTAAGAGGAAAAGTCTTCAGAGGAGAAGCCATCAAAGGAAGCCAAGAGGGAGAAAGGACAGCCAACAGCAGCAGTACTCCTCGGGCATGGAAAGGAAGTAAACTTCAGAGATGACCACAAGGGGATGGCACTAAGACTTGTGGCAGTCCGAAGGTGGAGATAGGAAGTTCCAACAGCAGCAATGCACCAAGTATGTCGCAACATTAGGTGGGGGAGAGTATGACAGCCCACCACTTGTTCTTAAAAATAAGGAAAGAATCTAGAGTCAAGGAGAACAAATTAGAGTCTTAAAGAGGTTTCTGAAAGACTCTAGAGCATTGTGGATAAAGCTTGAAGCTCTTGGAAGAGTCTAGAATATTGTAGGAGAATCTTGAGAAGTCTTAGACAAATCTAGAAGAATGTAGTCATAGAAGACTCTAGAATTGTGTGGAGATATCTTCTAGTCTTTAGTTCTCTCTAGACTTGTATGGAAGAATCTGGAGAGGAACTAAAGTGTTAATACTTAGGGACTTCTTATGTAAATATTAATTATATTTTTCCCCCTAGGAAGTATTATAAATAGGAGAACGATTCATTTGTTAGGCATCCAAGAAAGTTGTAGCAATCTTCCAAGTATTCTAAAGAATCTTCTTTTCAAAAGCTCTCTTGTCTTCTTAATCTACCGTTCCCTTAACAATCAAGAGTTAAAGGTTTACTTGAATTTGCATGATCGTGAAAGAATCGTGAGCAAGTCGTCTAGTGCCACACAGAAGTCTTAGCGAAGGTCTAAGTCCGTGACAAGAGTCTTTTAAAAATAAAAAATATCTATAAATTAACTTGATTATAAACTTGTACTACTAACATTTTATACTGCAAGTAATAGACAGGTAAAAAGTCATCAACTACAAAATGTCTTCATTTGGAGGACAATAAATTACATTTAAAGAAAGTAAAAACTAATAAATTTTTAGGAGATGTTTTCAAGGAGGCAGTTTTGCTTCTTTTTTTCCTTTTGCATTTGGCCTATTTTACTTTCAACTCGCTAGACAGTTTTTTTCTTGGCACTACTGGACATGTTAGTTTTGTCAAACTCAAATAGTAGTTTGTAATTTACTTTGAAGATTAATTTTCTTTTCATTTTTGAAGTAGAATAAGTAATTAATTGAAGAATGTAAAAAGGAATTAATACATTTTAACATCTAATATTGACAATGTAGACCTTCATTATATCGTAAACACTTTGTTTAATTGAATCAACAGAAAAAAAAATTCATTTAATTATAAAATAATCCATCCAAAGATTGATAAATAAAACTAATCTTCTCACAATCGTGCATTAATTTTTTGTCCTTTAAGCCATTTTTTTCACATATAAAAGACACTATTATACAGCTTAACACAAACACTCTAAGCCACTCAAGTAAACACTAGTTACCCCCAACCCCTACCCCTCACTCCACCCCCCAAACAATGGACTAGCCTGAATTCCTTGAGAGTTCAAATTTTCAGGAGTCCACGCTTCATCTGTTTGGTCCATTATGTCACGATAATTGTGAGGTTCTTGAACAAGCAGATCGATGGACTCCTGAAGAGAAACAATATTTTGGAAACGCTTTTTCTAGGTACAGTAATTCAGGTTCTCAAACTTTTTTCGAACTTGTTGCTTCAACATTTCGTCATAAGTCCTTAGAGGAAATAAAAAATTAGTACATCACCCTCTTCAAAGATATTGAAATGGAAAATTAAACAAACAACAACGACGATGTTATTGTTGCTAATGATGATCATCGTGATGATAATCATCAACAGCATCACCAAGTAACAGAGAAAGATAATTCATCACTCAATGGCATGCAGCGTTAAGTCGAAAATAGGAATTCACGTTACCAGAGAAGGGGATTCCATGGATTGAAGGAGAGTGTAACAACCCATCTTGAGATGAGAAGTCCCACATCGGCGAAAGACAAGACAATGCTGGGTATAGAAGTAAAGGACTGGTCTATATACTGTGAGGCGCCTTTTGAGGTGAGCCCAAAGGGACAAATCCTTGATGGGCTAGGCCCAAGAGCGGACAATACTTCACAGTGTTGGGCTAGGTTGTTACAGATGGTATCAGAGCCACTTTTTTGTTAGCCTTATCGATGTGGGTCAGAGTTCAACTGAGTTTAGACAAATCATGGTGAGGAAGGGAAAATCTCAATACTGAGTATAGGCGAATCCCATGCGGTGGAAAAAACCTCAGCGAGGATGCTGAGTCCATTGAGGGGGTACATATAACAACCCATCTTGAGATAAGAAGTCCCACATCAGCAAAACACAAGATAGATGCTGGATATATAAGTAAAGTACTGGCCTATATATTGTGAGGCGCCATCTAGCCTAACAGAACAAATCTGTGATGGGTTAGGCCCAAGAGCAGATAATACTTCACAGTGTTGGGCCAGATCGTTATAGTGAACAGCAGTAATTAAATAGAATTCTCTCTCCTTTTTACCTTTTTTTAAAGTTATGACTACTTTTGCATACTCAACTACTTCTAAAACTTTATTTTTATGTTTTCGCACATATTTTCTTTTTTCTTTTTTCCATGTTAGATTTAATTTTTTTTTTTTGTTTTGAGTTTTGTAGTTTTGCTTCTTGCATAGTGAAGTTTTATTTCATTTGAGTTCTTTTACTACTCCCCTTTCCTCCCAACACACACACTTGAACTTTTGTCAGGACTCGGTCCTGATTATGATGGTGTCAGCTAGTCCCACCTACAGGCAAGTCAATAAATCGCAACCCAAGTGTACCTGTCCTAGCTCTCTAGTCCAAATTAAATCGATACAACAATAATATATACACTGAAACCTTCCTAGAACCTGGAAATCAAGTCTATGGAGCTACAATATACACAAGGACATATCATCACATATATAAATAATCATAATAATATACAAAACCAAGAGTGCACCTACAAATACTAAACTTATTGTACAAGGCCGATGTCTGAATGCAAAAGACTGCCATCAACAGGAAGGAGACTGCGAAAAAAGCCAGAGCTACCTGTGCTCACCAAAAGTCTCCTATGTGCTCCCGAAGTTCCCAAAGTCAACTATCATGGCATATACCTACACCTGCACCATGGAAAGATGCAGAAGTAGGGGTGTGTACCAGAAAAGGCAGCCAGTAGGCATCATCGGTCAACCGAGTGAAATAGTAACCATATCAAAAGTCCAAATATAAAAAGAACTACAGCAGTGTAGCAAAACAAACTCAAATCAAGGCATAGGCATGTTTGAAAACTCTCAAACCACAACTACACGAACCCAGATGTTGAAAATCAATACCTATTGGCGAAGACTACATAGGCTCATCCCACAACTACCCAAAACTTCCCTCAAGTGTTTGTACACAGGTGGAAAGCCCTAGTACCTATGTCAGTATGCCAACTGTTCCCTCATAAGCCTAGAAGATACACCCACTCACCGTATAGAATTGACAAATCATCCCAAAATCCCTTAGAACCATCATATAATCCCAAAGAATCATCACAGATCCCAACTCTTCACATCAGCAGAATAAGGGTCAGTTGTACGTAGGTGTAAGACCCTAGTATCTAAGCCCTAATTTCCCATGAGCCCCCACAAGCCTAGGAGGTACACCCATGCACATCAGGGTGTGAATAAGTGAGTAGATACAAAGATAAATAATCAGGTCCCCGACCCCCAACATCATAAAAGTAACTGGGTCGCTGACCCATCGAAAATAGTGTTACATGGGGACTCGAACCCCTAATATCACCTGGGAACTCTAATCCCTGGGCCTTCCGACCTTTCCTTCGGTCGAGTAGTCAACCAGGGCCAAGTGGTCTGACCATAAGTGTAACGGTGGGACGTATCCCCGTCAAAGAAAGAATCCCCCTACAATAATAAACAGTATATCATCATTAGTGTATCAATCACAAGGCCTTGCCCCACAAAGTATCAATCAACGGGGCCCCGATCCCAATGAAGCTGCCAATGCTCGGACCCCTTTAGAATTGACACCCTAATTTTGGACACTCAGACGTGATCATCGAGACTATGACTATAGGGAGCATTACGTGACCACCAGAAACTTGAAGAATAGGGTGTGTCATCTTGGTCTCAAAGCGTAACATTAGAAGAATCTCCCTCTCTCTCTCTAACCGGATCCAGATCCCCCAATCATATCATCTCTCCTAAGGCACAATAAACAACTTATTCCCAAGGTATATAAGGAACTCAGTGTAGCAGCTAACCTCAGTATAACAGTGCATAGGCCTCAATAATCTGAATAGAATTGCGCTCAACAGGCAACCATACTACAATCTAGCCCATCGCAAGAAACGAAAATAAAAGTGCGGTGATAACAGCAGAATCATAGGTGCCCCCGACAGATAGGCCCAGCAGAATCATAGTATGCTCGTAATCAAGTCACTATATGATATAGTATCAATGCGAAGTCTCCCGGTCCGCATATCTCTATAGGAACATGAAATACACACTCATATAGATATAAGTCAACTCAATACGCATGCCTGCCCCTAGGATCTTGCTCATATTCGGCCCTTACCAAGCCTCTTTCTGTGTAAAGCAACTTATAGGGCAGTATCGGTACAACCTAAGCTAAGGCCTAAGAGGCTAATCAGAAGGATATCACCTATCAAGAATCGTATCGCAATCCAGCTGCTATCTAGGACATCGCCAAGGAACCCATGTGTCGTTCCACTAAAAAAGTGCCTCTCTAAATAGGATCCCACACCCAGAACTTACTCACACCGCTAGTGTCTCATCAGATAACTCCGAGACCCATAGGATGAAACATGCCCCTCATTAATAGGGTACCACTCTCATCTCAAACCTTCCAATGGCTTTGTAGAAACGCTTCTCGTATCACAGAACGCAAGACTCCCTTAGGGTGCACTATACCCATCCTCAGAACACAGTGTGTCTCTCCAATCACTAAACAGTGGCACAAGAACATAACAGATAACAACAGTATATACGATCATATAGATCCAAGGGCAATATAGAATCATGTTTTAATCAAGCAATACTACCAGAAGTACTAAGAAAGAGTATAGATAACCATAGCCACATCATGCATATACATACCAACCAGATATAAATACTAGATTCAGCGCACAGTGTAGCATGTAATGACAGGTCAACCTCAATAGCTAGTATATTCTGTAGCCTCAGACCACATACACATACAAATAAGAGCCAAGCTCAGTGTACGCACTTGTCATATGTTCACAGCTCGAACCAACCCCTTTAAGTCCTTTTTATAGTTATAAAATGTAAGAACTCAGGTAATATAGCAGCTGCAACCAACACAACCTCAATCCAACAACTACCATCCCATAACATTATATGTAAACAGCACAAAAATCACATCCAGCCATATACAACATATACTCCACAAGTCAATCCATAAATAGTACATTCCTACATATTCCAACTCAAATATGCAAACATTTCAGCTCAGTCTAAGGTTTAGAGAAAGTCTAGCCTACCCAGCATCCAACGCCTCTTCGTCCGAGTCAATCCAACCAAGTCTTTCCCCTTCAAATCACTTTCTAATGCTGCTCAGCTGTTAAAACATAAGTTACAAGTTCATTACGACTGATTTGGCTGTAAAATCTCAAGAAATGGGTGAAACTACATCCATTAACGCTAAAATAGAGAAAATTGGGGCCTGTGCTCAAAATACCAAAACAAACCCATAAATTAATACCCACATCGCCCCGAGTCCATTTCGAGAAGTTCGGCCCAAAACGGGCCCCTGAAGACCAAGAAAAGGCCTAAAAATGAAGTTAAAAACTTTATCGAAAAAAATCTTCTTCAAAACTTTCTCGGTCAAAATTCTCAAAAACCAGACAAAATCAGCGAACACCCAGTATACCACAGCGTTCCTCTTGGAACGTAGGACAATTTAGACGCAAATTTCACTTAATTCCATTTAGAAATGACCGAGACATTACAATGTAAAGTTTTCATTTATTCTCAATATTAATGAAGAAAAAGCATAAATTTACCTCAAAATATGTGTCAAATCCCGAATCCAAATTCACCACAACGTTCCTTGCAAAAAATCAAGTCACGTAGCCTTCTTAATCACTCAAATCGAATGAAAAATGAGCTCGAAATCACGGTACGAATTTGAGAAGAAATTTATACTGGAACATATGCATACATACATACACACACACACACATACACATATATATATATACAGAGAGAGAGAGAGAGAGAGAGAGAGAGAGAGAGAGATAGTCTGACACGTTGCCACATGGCAGCCCCAAAATAGTCCACGTGTCGCTCTCTCTTTCCATTCTTCCTTCAATCTCTGTTTCATCGTATTGGGCTCGTCAGGACTCCAATTTTTGCAAAGAAAATGTAAACCTATAGATTTCGATGTTCAGGATCCAACAACGCAATCAGAATTTCCAACAGAGCTTCCTGCGATAAAGTGAGGGTCCTGCTTTTTTATACCCAACTTTAACGGAAAGCCCTTGGGGGTCAAATCACATCCGGACATCCCCAGTATAAAATGAAGGGTTGCCCTAGACCAAAATCGATGTCCCTGAACCAAACATAATACCAAAATTCTCATTCAGCGCACGGTTCCTGAGAACATTGACAGGGTCAACTATTCATCTGTTTCGACGATCAAATTTGCAATCCATGTTATAATTTCACCAGACATGCTCCCAACCTAATTCGAACCTTCTGGAGCTAATGGAATCATCAGAATTCCATTCTAAGGTTGTTTACTAAGACCTTACTCAAAACTCATTTTACAAGTATCTCGATTAACTCAACAATCCACACAACTCCCGAACAACCCGACCAATAATAACAACAATAGTCTTGAGGTCACCATACACATGCTCAGTCAACATAATAGCAGAAAAATCATAGAAATGACCTAGAGGGTCATTACAACATCCCCCACTAATAATACTTTCATTAGTGAAAGTATGAACACAGGCATACATGTAGGCTTCAATCCACACAATGAGTATATAAGTCATAAACATGTTCCGTATTCTATAATTATACAGTACCACCCTCACTATCTAGAAATCCCACCACCCTTCTATATATAACAGTGATTCGGTGCGGGAATTCAACAAGAAAGTCTTAAGAATCCACTATTTGTCCCATCCGCTTAATCAACTGACAAGTCACAAGGATCAATCGGCTAGACATACCTATCCTTACTACCTTATCGATGTTCGAATAATCATGGTTGATCACAATTGTACTCAGGTAGTTTACATATATGGCTTTTACTCTATTTCTGGCTTCCTTATACAAGTAATTCCCACAATAAACCACAAACAGCCAATAGGCTAACCAAATAATTGTGGACAACAGCTAACATTCTCTCATTCACACGCTGAGCCAAAACCCCCTTCCTTTGCTATCCAATCCATCCGGCATCGCCACCATACACTCACCAATGCAGCAAATACCTGACGGGCTATCCACTGAAAAGGCTCCCTGTACTTACCTCCATACCTAGACATTTGTATCTATCTTCTCAAACATGGTCCTCAGTAGTTATTACCATTCAGGCCCTCCTTCTGTAGTGTCTAACAAGTAACCCGTGGCAAGAAGCGAAACAACATCCACCGGTGCTCACAAGTCACCAAATCTTTACTACACAACATAGTAGTCAGCCTGACAGACACCATTAAGCACTTGCAATGGTCACAAAATATTCGAGTACAACCCCTAGAATTTCCACCACCATAACCTCCCTTAACAATATCCAGCCATCACTCAGCTCAACAAAAACATTCTGAAGTACATGTAACTGACATGTAATACACAGGCACACTATTGATACGCAAAGAATAGGATATATAGCAGAACACGTTAGAGGTAGAGCCAACTTGGATGCAACGAGTCAAACTTGTTCTGAAACCTTAATAGGGCTAACATATCGGGCCCAAGCTCACCTCTCCTTCTAATCCGCATGACTTCTCTCATGGGTGACACCCTCAGAACTGCTCTATCACAAATCTCAAACTGTACATATCGACATCCATGGCCAACATAACCCTGGGAGTTGACTCAAAGCTATCCTCAATCTATCTAGAACACTCTAGACCTTGGCTAAGGCATCCTTTAACAAGTCTATACCATACAGGCCCTGCACTGTAGGCTCAAACCAACTAATTAGAGTATGACATCAGCAAGCACAAATTAGGAACAAGTCATTCTTCCCTTAAGGCAATATCAAGAATGAGGGGATTCGAAAATATCACTCGACTCACTAATCACAATCCTAAAGAATCATCATACCTAGTGCCCACTAATAAAAGGGACCTTCCATTAACTCAATATCTAACCCGGAATAGAAGAACCCCAACACCCATACTCAAGTGGGTGATAAGCTAAGTAATGCACCTAACAATGTGTAACCATAACTCAATATAAAGTAATTTGACAAGGTGATCAACATCCCAACTAGAAATCATAGCTAAGAGTTCAAATAACCCAATCCCAATTGGGTAACAAACCTAACCAATTCCTAAAGCAAAGGGGCCGATAGCTCAGTTGATAATGCAACAATAGCCGATACAACAATAGATGATCCAACTAACCCTCCAACCATAACATTTTATCCCAAAGGCCAGTCACCGAAAATCATAAGGACTGCATATCAACAATCATCACCACAGAATCGTAACCATATAGGCACAAGTTATAGACAGAGGAACGACCAATAGTCGGCCTCTCAAATATGATGTACACCAGTATCAGACTACCCACTCCAGTAGGTAAGCATCAAAACATTCATATGTATAAATCATAGGGTTTGGCTTATATTCAGCCACCAACAGGGTATAATAGTAACATAGGTGACAACTACTCAGAATTCCACAAGGTATATATACTCATCAACATCATAAACCTAACAAGGCAAACCAGTAGGTAAATAATAGAATACAGATATCCGGAAGGCACCAATGCTCAACCTAACATCAGTAAAAACTTATCTCGACTTTCAGGATCTCTATCAAGAGTGCTCACAACCCATATAACTTTCAACAAGCCTCTAATGTATGGATATACGTATCATAGAACTCTATCCCCAACAACAACTCTCATAGTACAATACATAGCCACCACCAATCAAGTACTAATCACAAAGCCTGTCTTTGAGGCCTATCTACATTCTCAATGCCTGCAAGCTTCCTTATCTAGTTATTACAACTCGAGGGCATCTACCCTCTACTCAATGGATTCTGGAGGTTGTTTCCTATCTAGGAATGATGATGCAACACTTCCCCAACCTGGAGTCTGGCCTCTTCACGACATCCATATCGAGAGACGAACGAAGCTAAATTCTCAAAAATCATGGAATCATTGACAAGACGCCCAACAGAATCAACAAATAGTAAAGTTTCTAAACATCTTGTAGCCTCTTGGAGATAAGCCATGTACGTCTCCGCATTAATCCACAAGACTATACTAGACAGTAGCTCTGTACAGCTGAGGCCAGTGAACCTTAAGCTCTAATACCACCTTGTCATGACCCGATCCCGGTCATGATGGCCCCTGCTGGTTCCACCTACAGGCAAGCCAATAATTTCCAAACCAAGGGTAACTGTTCTAGCTCTCTAGTCAATACAAAATCGATACAATAATAATATATATGTTGAAACCTACCCAGAACCTAAAAGTCAATTGTACAGAGCAACAATAGACACAAGGACATATCATACACATATATCAATAATCATAATAATATACAAATCCAGGAGTGCACCTTCAAATACCAAACTCTACTGTACAATGCCGATGTCTAAATGTAAAAGACTGACATCAACGGTAAGGAGACTGCCAAAAAACCAGAGCTATCGGTGCTTACCAAAAGTCTCCAAAGTGCTCCGGAAGTTCCCCAACTCAATATCATGGCATGCACCTGGACCTGCACCATGGAAAGATGCAGAAGTAGGGGTAAGTACCAGAAAACGCACCCAGTAGGCACCATCGGCCGACCGAGTGAAATAGTAACCATATCAAAAGTCCAAATGTAAAGAGAACTACAACAGTGTACTAAACTAACACAGATCAAGGCATAGGCAAGTTTGGAAACCCTCAAACAACAACTACACAAACCCAGGTACTGAATATGGCTACCAATTAGTGAAGACTATGTAGGCTCATCCCACAACTTCCCACAATTTGCCTCAAGTGTTGTACGCAGGTGCAAGGCCCTAGTACCTATGCTTGTATGCAAACTAGGCCCCCATAAGCCTAGAAGGTACACCCACGCACAATATAGAATTGACAAATCATTGCAAAATCACTTAGAACCATCACATAATCCCAGAGAATCATCACCGATCCTAGCTCTCGACATCATCAGAATAAGGGTTAGTTGTACGTGGGTGTAAGGCCCTAGTATCTAAGCCTCAAAGTCCCCTGAGCCCACAGAACCCAAGAGGTACACCCACGCACAATCAGAATGTTAATGGGTGAGTGGATCCTCAGGTAAATAATTGGGCCCCCGATCCCCAACATCATAACAGTAATTAGGTCCCTGACCCATTAGAAATAGTGTCACATGGGGACTCGAATACCTAATATCACTCGGGGACTATAACCCCTGGGTCTTCCAACCTGGCCTTCGGTCAGGCACTCAGGCAGGGCCAAGTGGTCTGATGATAAGTGTAAAGGTTGGGACGTATCCCCCAAGGGAAAAAGAACCCCCCTATCATCATCAGTGTATCATTCACGGGGACCTGCTACATAAAATATCAATCTACAAGGCCCCAGTCCCAACGAAAATGCCAATGCTCGTACCCTTTTAGAATCAACACCCAGATCTCGAACACTCGAACGTGACCACCGGAGACTATGAACACAGGGAGCGTCACCTGGGTCTAGACACTCGGATGTGACCACCAGATCCTTGAAGAATAGGGGTGTGATCTAGGTCTCAGAGCATGACAAAAATATCCCTCTCTCTCTCTAATCCGATATGGATCTCCCAATCATATCATCTCTCCCAAGTCACAATAAATAACTCATTCCCAAGGTATATAATGAACTCAGTACAGCAGCTAACCTCAGTATAACAGTGTGTAGGCCTCAATAATTGGAATAGAATCGGGATCAACAGGCAATCAAACTACAATCTAGCCCATCGCACGTAATGAAAATAAAAGTGCGGTGATAACCGTGACATCAGAGGTGCCCCCGATAGATAGTCCTAGTAGAATCATAGTATGCTCGTAATCAAGTCAAGATATAACATAGTATTAATGCAGAATCTCCCAGTCAGCATATCTCTGTAGCAAAAAGCAATACACACTCGTACAGGTGAAACTCAAGTATGTACGCATACATACCCCAGGCTCTAGCTCATATTCGACCCTTACCAGGACGCTTTTTATGTAAAATAACTTATAGGGAAGTATCGATACAACCTAAGCTAAGGCTCAAGAGGCTAGATAATTAGAAAGATGTCACCTACCCTAAATCATATCACAGTCCATCTGCTATCCAGGACATTGCCAAGGCAACCATCTGTCGTTCCACTAAAAAAATGCCTCAATAAATAGGATCCCATACCCAGAACTAAAATCACACCGCTACTATCTCATCAAATAATCCCGGGAAACATGTAGGATGAAACATGCCCCTCATTAATAGGGTCACACTCCTGTCTTAAACCTACAAATGACTCAGCAGCAACACTTCCCATTTCACAAAACACAAGACTCCCTCAGGGATGCACTATACCCATCCTCAGAACGCAGTGTGTCTCTCTAATCACTAACCAGTGGCACATCTACATAACAGATATCAACAGTATATACGATCATATAAATCAAAGGGCAATACAGAATCATGTTTTAATCAGGCAATTCTACTAGAAGTAATAAGAAAGGATATAGATAACCATAGCCACATCATGCATATACATACCAACCATATATAGATACTAGATTCAGCGCACAGGGTAGCATGTAATCACAGGTCAACCTCAATAGCTAGTATATTATTGTAGCCTCAAACCACACACACATACAAACAAGAGTCAAGCTCAGAGTACATACCTGTTACATGTTCACAACTCCAACCAACCCCTTTCAGGCCCTTATGTCGTCATAAAATGTAAGAACTCAGGAAATATAGCAGCTAAAGCCACCTAAACCCTCAATCCAACAACTACCATCCCATAACATTATATATAATCAACATAAAAATCACATCCAACCATATTATCTTCTCCACAACTCAATCCATAAATAGTACATTCCTACACATTCCAACTCAAATATGTAAACATTTCAGCTCAGTCTAGGGTTAAGAAAAACCTAGCCTACCTAGCATCCGACATCTCTTCCTCCGAGTCACTCCAACCAAGAATTTCCCCTTCAAATCACTTTTTGATGTTTCTCAGCTGTTGAAACATAACACACAAGATCATTGCGACTGATTTGGCTGTAAAATCTCAAGAAACCCATTAAGACTAAAATGGAGAAAATTGTGGCCAATGCTCGAAATACCAAACCAATCCCCATAAATTAATTCCTATATCGCCCGCGAGTCCATATCCAAATATTCGGCCCCAATTAACCCAAGAAGACCAAGAAAACTCCAACAATAAAGTTAATAACTTTATCGGGAAAATAATTTTTCTCAAAACCTTCTCAGTAAAAAATCTTAAAAACCAGATAAAAGTAGCCAACACCCAGCATACCATAGCACTTCTCTTGGAACTTGGACAATTTAGACATAAATTTCACTTAATTCCGTTAAGAAATGACCGAGATATTGCAATGTAAAATTTTTACTCATTTTCGATATATCAATGATGAAAAACATAAATTTACTCAAAATACAATCAAATCCTGAATCTGAATTCACCATGAAGTTACTTGCGAAAAATAGAGTCACATAGCATTTTGAATCACTCAAATCGGATGAAAAATGAGCTCGAAATCACAGCACGAAGTTGAGAGGAAATTTATATATAATCCCCTAGAACATACGCATACATATATATATATAGATAGACGGACATGTTGTTGACACCTTTCTACCATATGGAAGCTCCTGACTGCGCCACATGGCAGCCCAAATTAGTCCGCGTGTCCCTCTCTCTTTCCATTCTTCCTTCAATCTCTTTTCGTCGTTTTGGGCTCATCCGGACACCAATATTTACAAACAAACTATGTAACGCTATACATTTCAATGTTTCGGATCCAACGGCGCAATTGGAATTTTCAACGAATCTTCCTACGATAAATTGAGGGTCCGACTTCTTTATACTTAACTAATAGGAAAGTCCCCGGGGTCAAATCACATCCGAACATCCCCAGAATCAAACGAAGGGTTGTCCTAGATCAAATTTGACGTTTCAGAGCCAATTGTACTATCAAAATCCTCACTAGGGACACGACTCCTGAGAGGCATTGACTGGGTCAACTATTAATCTGTTCCAACGATCAAATTTGCAATCCATGCTATAATTGCAGTGAACATGCTCCCAGCATGATTGGACTCTTCCGGAGCTAATGGAATCGTCAGATTCATTCCAAGGTCATTTACTAGAGTTTTACTCAAAACTCATTTTACGGATATAACTTTCGATTAACTCAAAAATCCACATAACCCCCAAACAACTCGACCAATAATCACACCAATAGTCCCGAGGTCACCATACACATGCTCAAGTCAACATAACAGCAGAAAAACAATAGAAATGACCCAGAGGGTCATTAAACCTCTTCACTTTTGTCCTTAAAAAATTTATAATATAGATATATACATTAATTAAAAGAAATATTATTTCCATCAAGAATTTTGTTTGTTGTTTTGCGATTGATTTTGTTTACTTTTATTGTTGTTTTGCGATTGATTTCATTTACTTCTATTGATTGCATGTTGATATCACTAATACTTCCAATTTTGATATATATCAAAAGTCTAATCCTCATTTTTGATGAATCTTGAAATAAAACTTTTTAAGTTACCTGCTGCAACATGTAAAACTGACTTTAGCTTGTTGATCAATGCATATAAACTTAAACACTTTGAATTAATTTTTTGCTATAAACTTAATTTTAATTTACTCTTTTTTCAACAATTTTTAACCATGTGGCATGATATATGTAGGTTGTTTCTTATGGTACTGAATAAATTTGGGAAAGGAGATTGAAAGAGCGTCTCAAGGTACTATGTTGTTTCAAAGACACCAACTCAAGTGGCAAGTCATGCTTAATAGTATTACTATCGCCAGAACAATTAGACTCCAGTGGACCATCATCGCCCTAGCATCAATGATATTCAAACTGTCACCCTTACTCCTAAGGGAAAACATCAAGTCCTCCTAAGATCAATAATAACATACTTGTTTACAACAACAATTGTCAAGTTGGGTCTTCAACAATGCCTTTTCATTGTCCTACTTATTACCCCTTTTGGTGGTCCAAATTTTACCAAAGACTCCAATGGAAATTTTGAGAGAAACCATCAAGATGAAGCATCTGGCAGCAACTCGTTTGTCCTGGAAAAAAGTAACAATAACAACAACAATCTTCAAAGGCCAAAGTCACCTTGTCCTTTTCCTTCAATGTACCTAAATTCTGCTTAGGAGAATAATCCCCAAGTCTAAGCACAAAAGGGCTTCTATATTACTACACAAGAGAACAGGCGTTTAGATACAAACATAAATTAGCTAAATGACAAATTCCCAGCTAATCCAATGGTGATGATGTAATAGGTTGAAATTTGAGTTCATAGCTAAAATCAGTATATAATGGCCTATTTTCTTATAGTGTATTATGTTCTAGTTTTAGAGTAAGCATAAGTAGGTTTTAAGTTTTTTTTAGGTTTAAAGGTTGGGGAGACTCAACATAATATAATATAATATAATATAATATAATATAATATAATATAATATAATATAATATAATATAATATAATATAA